>WMED01016253.1:0-13374 GCA_019650415.1 Pipa parva
CTGAAGTTAGTGCATTTAGTTACCTCCACACATACAAAAAAAAAAAAAAGTTTGAATTTATAGTTCATAGTTTAGCAGGTTGAACATTGTATTTTCTGTGGTTATTATCTACTATTCTTGCTCCACTCTTCTGCATTCTTGTGTGAGCTTTGTTATAGAAACTGGGAAGAGGCGGAGACAGTGCCTGCTATGCTATCAGAGGAGGGATGGTCTTTTGGTCCTTTGTCACTCCCAGTGGGAAGAGAGGGTGTATCTCAGTGTAATGCACTAACTTCAGTGCTTATGAGAAAAGGATTTTACCTACAGGTAAGTTTCAAAAAAATCCTTCTTTTAGGTTGAATAAGAATACTTTATGGCCCTGCTGGAGTATAAGCATTGGTTTGCTTCATTGTAATAAACCAATTAATAATATTAAAATACAAAATGTCATGGTATCTTGGACCCCAGTCATTGGGGGATGCAGTAATGTACTTTTGAGGGCCCCATTAATCTTAAATACTGAAAAAATGTTAATGTAAGCTGATGGAGAGGACCTATTTCCTGTCACCTTCCTTGAAAATCATCAGAGGTCAATATACTCTACAGGGCTTTCAAATTATTGATTATTGCATCAAACCCCCATCTCATGATTTCTGCAGACATGGGTTTGAGAAGTTGGTAGGCAGGACTCAACAATTAGCAATCTTTCAAAGACACATCTTTTGACCTGTCTCCTTCATCTCTAAAGTCATAATATATGCAAATGCTGCAGGCAGAACTATACAGTAATAGTTTTTAATATTAAAAAAAGTAGACATAAATGAAGACATTCATTAACTTAATCATTGACAAAAACAATTATTAAACATATGCCATAGAACTAACATATATTGTGCTCTTATATTAAAGCCTTATTATGTGATAAGAGTATATGTATGGGTATTGAAGCTAGTCGGTCATTGTTACTAAGGTAATGATCATTTGTTCCAGGTATTCAATGTTTTAGATACGTCACCCATAGCTAATGGGTGATTTAGTTAATTTCAGATTTGTTTACATTTTTGGGCATATTTAGTCTTCAGAAGACAAGTGTATGTCAAGAACACCAATAGGTAAGAGGTGCCACAGGGCGGTCCACTTTAGTTTAGGTTAGTTGTGAGAGAAATGTAGAAACCTAATCCCATGCATGTTCATCACATATGTATGTGGTCTGCTGGTTGTATGTGACATCTCCAACATGTAGCTGTGGGTTGCCTAAACGTTTTTTGTAGCATTTCTGAAGTAAAATGCCAGTTTTGATGTAGGCTGAGAAAAGTTAAGTGGGTAGCCCCACTGCAACTCATTGATACAAAATTATGGCTTGTTGGAACTGGTTTGATGAATTGTAACAGGTAAAGATATGGAAGATTTATTCATGATTCTAAAGACAATTGGGTGTATGCTGGAACTAGGTATAAATGTGATTAAAATTCACATCCTACTTTTAGGGTAACTTACCCTATTTTGTATAGTAATTAACATAATTGTTCTTCATATTCAAGCTTAAAAAATCCTTGCATTCAAGATGTAGAGGATAACAGCATTGCCCCCAACACCCCTATTTTTAAAGACTTTTTAAATGTATTTTTGGAGAAGTGTTAGATACTGTGTATCTAAGAACATCTTATTATAAAGTTAAACACTGGAGTGGTTTCAAAAATATTGAGTTTAAATAAAATATACAATACCTTATTCCTCAGTTTAAATTGGACTCTGGGGGGGTTGGTTATTCACTAATGGCAAATCTGCGACAATTTCCTCATAATAAAGTTGCAACTGCGACAATATTCTCATTATAAAGATGCGACTGCGACAGTAGCAGCCTGTTGCAACTGTCTTAATCTGGTGAATTCACACCTATACGCAACAATTCGGACTTTAGTGAATAACCCCCTGGGAAATAGAGAAACTCTTGACCAAAGCACAGGTGCTTTTGGGCAGGTCATGTTCAAATACATGTTAGACCCTTTCCCCATTAATTATGCTTTTAAAATAAAAATTATAAAATCATGGATTTCTTTATTTTTTAAATTTAATTATTGTATGGGGCCTATGCAGAATATAAAAGCATGGTAAAATAATGTTTATTGGGTTCTTTTTTTTATTAAATCTAGGGTAAAGCTAGTTAAAGAAGTAATGATATTGTAGTCACCTGACCTATTCTCACCCAGACCTGTATTTTCCCCTGTAGTCTCAAATTATAGTGCTCACTTTTTATTGGGAACTGTGTAAACAAGTCAACCATATGAAACTTCTAGAACCTTAACTGGAATGTCCCTGAAACAGTGTATGTCATATAGTGATTACAGTCTAAATAAGGGCAGATGCATGTGATTGTGTTCACCCCATTCTACTTATATGGGCCCTGGGCCATTAGGCAAATTCTTTGCAATCATATAGCATCAAAGCCTCGTATTTTGACATCGCATAAATTTTTAGTTGGCGGATGTACTTTTTTTTGCTACCTTATATTTTCATGACCAAATTTTGACCTTTTATTATGAAAGAAAGCATACAGCTAATATCAGACAAATCTTTTTCCCAATACTTGCAACCATTTGCACGACAAGATATATTGATTGGAAATATTCTGTTATATTAAAAGGAGCAGAAACCCCTGTTCTGTGCATTATAAATCAGCGAAACAACAGTAATCATTTTATTCTACATCAGTAACGCACAAATCATTTAAAAGCCGTCAAATATCTCTGTAAATATAAATTGTTCTGGAATTTCACTATAAAAATCAAGAGCTTGCTCGCTCGCACATAATATATTCAGTCCATAAAAAGTAGGTTTTTAGAAGAAGAAAAAAACAAATTTGAACATAATAACAACTGCTTTTATGTTCTGGAATTTGACAAATTCAGGGAAATATGATAAATATTGTGATTACTAAAACTCATTCTCTAGCCAGCCAATAGAAAGAATCTGTACAGCATCGGGTAGAAGCAATATTCTTTAAGAAAACAAAACTATTAAAAATGAGAGAAAAAGATAGATAGATAGATAGATAGATAGATAGATAGATAGATAGATAGATAGATAGATAGAGAGATAGAGAGATAGATAGAGAGATACAGATAGATACAGAGAGATACAGATAGATACAGATAGATAGAGAGATACAGATAGATATAGATAGATAGATAGATAGATAGATACAGATAGATACAGATAGAGAGATAGAGAGATATAGATAGATAGAGAGATACAGATAGATAGATAGATAGATAGAGAGATAGATAGATAGATAGATAGATAGATAGATAGATAGATAGATAGATAGAGAGATACAGATAGATAGAGAGATACAGATAGATAGAGAGATACAGATAGATAGAGAGATACAGATAGATAGAGAGATAGATAGATAGATATAGATCTATAAAACTGTATATATCTCATGAATTGCTCAGTATGTTGTAATGTTTAAGCAGTTTTTAGATTTTTTTTTCTTTCTATTTTGTTGCTAGGCATTAAAGAAATGAAATTTTTATGTATTGTAACTGTGACAACCTGTAATAGGAAAATACCCTGAAATGATTTCCACTGCATTGGCCTATACTTGCGAAAACGGAGAGGAATTACAAATGGCCTGCATTGGCAAAAGATGAAAATGACATGGTTAAGTTATTCTAATTTTGCGTGAAGCAATTTTGATGATCCTTCTCTAAGCAGTGAAGCTTTGCAGAGAGACCAGATTATCTTTGAATTTCAGAGTACTGTTTCTCTATAGAAGATAAGGCTCATGCTGCTTTGTCAGTATATTTCTCCATGAAAAGGTACTATGGGGTCTGGATTTTGGTGGGATGCATAATGTACTGTGATTTCTTTATTTACATTTTGCTGATCCTGCTGCAAAAGGAAGATATCCCAAATTAGTTTATTTTATTTTCCCTGAGGAAATTCTTGATCAATCTATACGCTTGAGGCAATGGGCGTCGCCAGAATAAATTATACAGGAAATATTGTAATACCTGGTGCCAGCCAGATATGTTCTAGTAATGGTGCAGAATTGGAATTGACTTGCTATATAACTACTGTATTTAACCCCAATTTATAATATTGCCCCTATTAATAATATTAAATAACAAAACCTTTTCTGCAACCCATGTAAACTGGAAATGTTTAAATGATTGTTGTATTTAAGGTCTGAACTGTGCAGTGAACGTTTTTATTTGTTTTTACGGCATAATAAAAACTTGTAGATTATTTCCATGGCCACACTTTGTACTTTTGCTGTGAAAATGCACACAAAGCAGTTTTGGTAAAAAAAAAAAGTACATTTTTGCTAAATACGCCCCTAGCTAGGGTTTATCCATGTGCAATTTTATTCAGTTACAGTTTGCTAATACAGCATATTTATAAAAATGTTTGCTTATACCTATCCTCACATATTATAGCAGATACTATACCAAAAGATTTCCCTTTTAAACGTGCATAAAGAAAAGACTACGAAAACAAAACGTGGTCTGTTGTTTTATGTCCCATAGAAGGGGGTTCTCCTGCTTTTTCTATTACTAGCTTCAGTTTAGATCCAATAATGAACAAAGTTACTTTGTAAATGGAAGTTATTTTTTCATTACCGTAATGATAATCGCCAGAAATCTACCTTGTCTGATAAGTGATGTATGTGTAATTGTATTTATAAACTACACAATTTACACAGTGCTTTACAGTTCAGCAATACAAATATAATACACTTCACTTCTTTAAGTGCCAGGTTGTGGTTGACACAAGAGGTTGGAGGTCCCTGACCCATAGAGCTTACAATCTAAATGGGAGGAAGACTTACATATAAAGATAGAAGGGTAATAAGAGCTGTAACAATGTGCTGAAGCACTGGTCAATAAATGCAAATACTAAGCATAAATAACTAAGAAAGGATAAAATAAAATATATATACATAAAAATCAGTGATAAATCTCAGTGCTAGTTCTCTATAAGGTAGGTTAGTGATAATGTAGTTCAAGGGGAGATAAAGTCAGGCTGTGATTAGTTGAATTGGCATTCCTTTGCCTTCCCAAGCCCTCCATTTTAGTGTGAAATGGAGGACTCTGCAAGCTCAGAGAGCAGGAGGCTGAATACATGTGTAAGACATAGGCTCAGCATGGCTTAAAAGTGTGCCAAATGGGGTCTGTGCTGCAGGAACGTAAGGTAAACTCATTAATGTACTTCATAGAAAAAGGAGTAGTGTATGTCCTGGAATTAGATTGTGATAAATATATTATAAAACAAAAAAGTATATCATTTCTGGAACAACAATTGACATACATTAAATAAGACCTATAAATTCCCTTATTTGACCATTTTATAGCAGTGTTCCATGCATAAAAACAAGAGATAAGAATTAAATAAGGCATGTTAACTCCAGCAAAATGTCTCAAATGTGTCGTCTCACTTAAATTACATTTCCTGAATAAAAACAATTTTGTTTTCACTTACGAACGTAAGAAGCTGCTCATTTTAAGATAGCTTATTGATTTCTGTGGCTGTAATGATACTGTAACCAACGCACCATTCTAATATAGTTTTGAAAATGTTTTTATGACCTCATTTTGTTTTAATTTGCTATCACCATACACAGAATTAAATTAAACTGAGGTTAGAATGCAGTGTACATTGATAAGGCAAGATTTTCTAGAATACAAAATAGAGTAGAATACAAAGGGAAAATATCGTTCAGGCAATATACTGTGATCACAATATTTAAGGAACAACACTTGAAATAGAAACAGACTTTGGAAGGTGATTCTTTAAAATGATCAAAGCATTCAGACTCAAAAGGTATGTTGTTTAAAGTGAAATTGAATGAAGGTGGACCAAGGTTTAATTTATTAATTTATCTGAAAATTACGGTGGACGTAACTATAGTATATTGGTAAAAATTTGCTATAGTTTATCTTGGGAATAGTCTTTTATTATATATTTAATATATAGCATGTGAGTGCCTTTGAATCTAGGAGACATTTGGATGCATTTATGATAGGACCAGTCAGTGATTTGCTCCATCATATTTCCCAGTTGTGAAGTATTTTGGTTTTTTAAAGAGACAACTTTTAGGATATCAGCTGTTTATAAAATGGAAAATAGTATGTTCATCTATGAAGATTTGTTGTGTTTGATAGATTGGTTTATATGATAAATAAATCTTTGATTAATAATTGAGTATAATTCTTGGATATTTTGGGGCATATTTATGAAAGCTTAAGTTGTTGAAAAGTGGAATAAAATAGATTTTTTTCCTACATTAGTACTTTTTAACCATCTTTTTTTCTATTCAATTTTATTAAAGTAAATTATCTAGGACTTTTTATCAAGTTTACTGGTGCCCCTTAGAGATCAATGCCAACTGTTTATTGCATGGGTGACTTTTCACATTGACTTTTCTAGAGTTCAAATATAGAAAATATTGTCAGAACACTGTTTAAAAGTTAGTGGGGGTTTACCCTATTTATTACACCACAGTGCAGTTCTACATTGTGGTGTAATAAATGGAGATATCCCCCCTCTAACTTTTAAACAAAGAGCAGAACATCTTTTTAAAAATATTTTGCATCAATATTGATGATGTTTAGCCAAACACCCAGGATTCTGTACCTGTGAATAAACTTAACTGCAGCAAAAATGATAGATTGTTTCTTCTCACTCTGCAGAAGCCTAGTGATTGGTCAACTGCACAAGCGGAATATTTAATTGTGGTACAATATTCAGGGAAATAGGTTACAAGCAAAGGGAACTCAGAGCCTGACTGAGTACTATACTGTACTGAACTATACTGTACTGTACAAGGACAGGGTGCCTCAAAATACCAGATATTCAAGACACAATGCACTGACACTGTGAAGTTGCATTCACTTACATCAGTGATTTAGAAGAGAAGGCACAATGCATCGACACTGCAACATTGATTAAAATGGTTATTCCTTCATTAAATCTTCATAAATAAGACCAAACACAGCAGGATGGGCGAGTATCATATAACTTTCTGTTTTTGATATTATTTATGAAGATTAAAAGACTAAATGGATAACAGTTTTTATTTAACTTTACAGTGCTCATGCATCGTGCCTTCTCTTTTACATCACTGATATGAGCGAATGCAGATTCACAGCAATGAAAAAGAGGATGCAGAAGTGATGATGGAACTGACTAATGAGCGTTTTAGTTCTCCTTCAAATGATAATCAGTCTAGATGAATTGCTAAAAACATACAAAAAAAAAATAGATAAAGTGTAGGAATCTCTTCTGCAAGGGCCTGTTAGTCACAACAGACTAATAGAAATTAGATTTTATTTCTTGTAAAAGAAGTCATCTTTGTACTAAGTATGTGGTTGAACTTTCCCCATCATTATAAGGCAAAAAATACTTACAGTCAAATCAGGACTTATCCACAAATGTGGTTTATTTCATAATATTCCTTTGTTGGCTTAAGCTGTGTGAGGCACAGTTATAATTCCCCCCCCCCCAAAACAATAACATTAAAACATAAATATAAACAACAAAACCAGTAAGTTTTGCTTGAAAAAAAGGTAACCAAAAATGAAAAACTAAAGGTGTAGAATGAGAAATCAAATAAAATGTATATTTTTTTGGGTGAACAAAAAATAAACTTCTATCAGTATATGCTTTTCAAGATAACATGGACTTCTTCCTGGTAAGTGTGCAGGTATTTATTTCACTTTCCCACCCCCCTTTCCTTGATTTTATTTATGTTTCTCCCAATAGGTATGACTTGTCTATAAATAGTGTAGCTACTAAGCATGAAGTTGGGTTGCATGCCTTTGATGGGCTCCACCATAAAGGTCAAGGTGAGTGATAAGCTAGTGCTACATACCCTCGCTGACCCTTGAAAACCAAATATAGAGCAAAAAAAAAAAAATAACAAAAAAGATGAAGCAAACCAATAATCTGTCTATTTTAAAAGCTGCAAAAAAAAAAAATTAAGATAACTTGCAAACCTTCTTAAAATAAATCTTTCTGCAACATTCTAAATGAAGTCCAAAGTAGACATGTCAACTGATAAAGCTAGCTGGGTAACATAAGCTCCAGATGAGCACAAATCATTTTAGCTAAACTTATTTTGGTGATTGCATTACTAGATAGCTGCAACCCCATTCAGTGTATACTTCTAGTGCTAACCTTGATTAAGGTTTGTAAACTATTTAACATTTATTTGCACTGCTGAGTTTCTGCATTTTGTAGTTATGATGTTTATGAATTAGAGAGGATTATTACTTAGATGAGATGGAGTGTTTATAAATGGGTGTTATCCCAACCACTAGGCCAGTAGGGTCATAGTTTTAGGTGTCTTTTTTTATGACAAATAATACAAATTTGTTTGTTTTTTATTTAATTCTTAGGAAAGGTCCAGAATGTGATTTAATTATTTTGCTGTGTTGTTTTTTTTTCACTAATGTCCTGCTGTAATTTTATCTGATTATATAAGAAATGTCTGATATATTCCCTTATACTGTAAACTGATGGTGTTGGAAAGGCTAATTCAGTGTGAAAAGACAGGGTTTTTACACTCCTATCTGTGTACTTTAAATGATGTGAGTTTTAAGCGCGAAATGAGTAAGTCATTCATCTTAAAATTGACAAAGTGTTCTTTCTGATGACACTGTTTTGTTTGGCAGTAGATAATATCCCTCTTCTAGAACTACCTGAGAATGGGGAGGGGTGGAGGGATTAAGAGCACTAGCAAAGCAAATTATTTTTCTTTCCTTTTTCTCATTATCTTCATCTCACTGGATTAGAAAATGGTAAATGTTTCAGTCAACTTGCAGGTGCCTTTGAGCTTCATCGCCTGCCAACTTAAGTCTGACAAATGGCAAATGGCTGTAATTAATTTTGTCATCTCTTCATGGACCAAAGGGTGACTACAGTAACTATACATTGTAATTGTCATCAATGTCACATAAAATGTGCTATTATTAAGTTCATCCTGAATTTTATTGCTGCGGTTGGTCATAAATTGAATGGTCAGTCATTTAAATTACCAAGCAGACAGTGTTGTGCCTTTCTTTAAAACTGCTTTCCAAGACAATGTATTTGACTTTAGACCTCCAGAAACTAATTGCGTTCTTTTCAGCAGATGCTAGAGAGGTTATAACCTAGAAGTGAAGTGTTTTTGACAACCCTATCATAATAAAATTGTTTAAACCTTTCAAAACTCATTAGCTTGCCACTTGTACAGTACAGCTTAATTCAAATTGTTTTGTCCCATAATTTGTTTTGTATGATGCAATGTCAGAGCATCACATGATGAACTTTGGAGTGGTACAGCGACTGTACTTATGCAGATATATGGGAAGCTGCAGGAGGAAGTCTGCCACCTTGGAAAATAACACAGTTTGCAGCACTGCCTCGTGTTCCATCAGTCTTAAACTAATATAAATAAACAGGTGGATGGAGCTTTTGTGTAGTTAGAATGTGTAGGAAAGGTTATGGAAACAGATGTGTATATGAAAATATCATAGGTGAGCACAGGTACTTATATAATTGTGTGACCATGCGCAATGAATTCATTAAATCACACACACCACAACTATGGACACTGTCATATTTTAGGTGGAGCCAGCTTGGACCAATAGAAGGGCACATCAGGAGGTGTACCCTGCTTCCAAAGCTTTGCTTAGAAGAAGAGAAAATCCTCTACCTGTCAAAGCATTACTGTTCTCTTCTTCTAAGAAGCACTTTGGGAGCAGTGTTATCTTCCTGATATGCTTTTTACAGGAAGAGAAGAGATAGCAGTGGTACAGGTAAGGAATTTGCAAGGAACCCTAAAGGTTTGCGCACATTACAGTGTGACTGGGCATACCAGGCACACTCCGTGTGCACACAAATGAGAAATACATTAAACTTATTATGCAAGTTGCCACTGAAACCTGAAGAAAACAACCCAAAGAGGTTTGGAAGCTTGTTTCCAAATAAAGAATATGTTATAATTGTGTGCCCCTATGCAATGAATTCATTAAATCAAACACACCGCAATTATGGGCACTGTCTTATTGGAGGTGGAGCCAGCTTGGACCAATAGAAGGGCACATCAGGAGGTGTTCCCTGCTTCCAAAGCTTTGCTTAGAAGAAGAGAAAATCCTCTACCTGTCAAAGCATTTACTAAAGCCGAAAACAATTTTTTTACTTTTTCATCTGTTTTTGCCATGAAAATTGGAAAAAAGGAAGAAAATTACATTTCAACCTTTTCACCTCCATTTTTCACCCATTTTCGGACATTTTTCGACCAAAAAGGATCTGATTGGATGAACTTAAATGTCAATCATTCTTTTAGCCCAACTCAAGAATAAAGTTGGGCATCGGAGCAGAAAAGAATCAGGGAGTTTGCTTCTTGTACTACAGTCTCAACTGAATGCTTTTAGCATTCAGCTAAGACAACTCCCTGCTTCCATAAAAAAAAGTCTGTTAAGTGGACCTGACAGGTCCACTTTAATCCATGATCAATTTGCTATATGTATTCTGCTAATCCACCTTTTGCTGCCAACACCTTTAAAAACTGCCTCCATGACCAAGTAAATTAAAACAACATGATCTACAGTTTTGGTATATTGTTCAGCAAGACTTATATGAGGGTTATTCACTAAGGTGCGAATTTGATGGCCAAATTCGCAAACAGCGGATTCCTATAGCAAATCCACGACAATTTCCCCATTGTAAAGTCGCAACTGTGTCAATATTCTCATCATAAAGACGCGACTGCGACAGTAGCAGCCTTTTGCGACTGTCTTTATCTGGCGAATTCGCACCTATATACAACTATTCGGACTTTAGTGAATAACCCCCATAATTACTATAGAGTAGATTAGATTATAGAGTAGATTCCATACTGTCACTCGCCTCTTAGCTTCCTTACCTCCAAGAAAAAAGCCTTGGTGTGTCTGTATGTACTGATCCAATATCATTTCCATCCCTGGTTATACATTCAGCAGAATTTGAAATGTTGCGGAATATAAGCTTCTTATATATCTGGCTGTCCTTACTTATGTACGTGTAACATTTATTTTTCCCTTTGCTCATTAAATCAAGAAAGATAACTGCTGCCCTATTACTTCTCTTGTGTTGACTTCATTTAGTTTATGTTTCTTTCAAACTATGAACTAATCTAATCAAAGAAAAATCCCTGAGATTGTTTTTATTTGAATATGTTTACTTATTTGTTTATTGTCCATAAACTTAGAAGCAGGGAATTTGGTTAAGAATATAAACCCTTATAATCTTACTGATATTAAAGAATAAATAACAAGCGGTTTCAAATCCCCTGCACAACTGATAACACAATCATTGTAATACACATTTTTATTAAACATGCAGAACACCAGAATTCTTACGGCAAATCAATTCATTGCATGTCCTTCTGTCTGGGTTTGATAAGGTGAATTTTTCCTACAGGCAAAACTAGTGCACTCTTTTTTTTTTTTTTTTTTCAATCAAACATTATTACTGAATCTTAGGAGAAGATTATTTTAGATATTTCTAACCTAGCCTTTGACATTGGAGATATGTAGACTGCTGTGAAGATCTTGGTAGCAGTATACTGTTCTTTAATGGCTACATTGCCTTTCTCTTTATCTGTTACTAAATGAGTTGAAATTAATACATTAGTAGATTTGTAATCATGATTTGTCCATAATGAGGAATTTTTTCTACTTTTTTTTTATTGAAAACTCACGTTACAGTTAGTTGATTATTGACTACTTGAATCTCATTTGAACTTTTAGTCCGGTGTGTTGGTTGACCCATCAATCATGTTTCAAATCCGTTTCTCCTTCTGAAAGTACCAAGCTGTAAAGATTAAATGAATCACTGGTGTTTAGTACCGAAAATGTTAAAGCTATAGTGATTATTTTAAAAATTACATGAAAATCAATTGGTCTCCTGTGGTTAACAGTTGGCTAGTAGAGGAATCCCACCAAGCAATAATTCAGAAATAGAAACTAAAATGTATTTTTTTTAAAGCAGCAGGGAAGGAAAATTGTAATCAGAAGAAAAAAAATAAATAAAAAAAATTGGTTCTACGAGTCCTTAAAATAACAGTAACACCAAAAATAAATATCATCAGTTAGCATGAGTTAAACAGCAACAAAACAACAAAAATCAAGTAAGATATTTCTGTAAGTAAATGGGAAGAAATCCTCGTACTGTCATCACACATGAGATTATTTTTCTCACAACAGTTTTATGTACCAAAAAAATCAATGAATGGAGCACATTAAACATCTTCTTAATTGGTCAAAAGCAAAGGCAGATATAAAATGCTGCTGTAGAAATTCTATCTGGAACAGATATATGGGCAAAATTTAATAAAATCGAAAATATCGGTATCGCGACATCGAACGATTTTTGCCAATATCGGAGGTTTATCGATATTGCGATATGGAAATTCGACAGAAATTTTGAATCTGTTTATTTCTATGGAAAATCCATAGTATTGCTGGGAAAATTGATATTGCGATATCGATATTATCGATTTTATTAAATTTCACCCTTTAAGAGTAATTTAAAAAAAAATCCTCAACCACAAAAATTTTGACTAGGGTTTTAATATGACACCATTTTTCATCAGTTATATTAAATTATAGGACACTAACAAATGCCGATTTTACATGTTCCTAGAAAGCATATTACTGCTTGCTCTAAAAGCAATGTATTTCAGTGCATTTCCTGATGTTCAGGTCCCTTTCAGTCACAATACTATTGTTTATTCCATTACATAAAACAGTCTGATTCTATAGAAATATCAATGATTCTTTATCTAAAAGACAAAGGGAAATTCATAAAAGTTGAAAAGATTTTTTTGTCTGGTGGAGAAACTGATTTTTCTTTGTTTATATGCTGGTATCGCCTATGTAAAAAAGCTTTTGTCACTTTTTCTTGCCTTTTTTTTTACATTGAAAAGTTGTTTTCGATCCTTTAAAAATCAATAAAAAGCTTTATAAATATCCCCCTTAGATATTATTGAACAAAAATGGAGCATATATCTCACCGGTCATCCTGGGCTATAAACAGTAACAGCTAAACTCAAGGTTTTTTTCACAGAGAGAGTTGCATTTCTGTAAAGAATAGTAGGAAACTAAACCATTTGTGACTGCCCTTTAACTACTGAATGAAATAACCAAATTATGAATCATCTCCAGGCTGCATCTTATAATAGCATACATCTTGGTCAATAAATACATGTATGTATAATTTTATTTATAAAGCACCACAAATTTACGCAGAGCTGTACAATTCAGCAATACAAATACGATAGAGACATGGGAAAAGTGCATTAAACAATACAGTCATGGCCAAAAGTTTTGAGAATTACACAAATGTTAATTTTTACAAAGTCTA
>WMED01016254.1:0-13372 GCA_019650415.1 Pipa parva
TATCGTCAAAATTACAGATAATATCGAGATATCATTTTTCAGCAATATCGCCCACCCCTACTTAGAAACAGAGGTTTTAACCAATTATATGACCACAGAAATTCTGAAAAAAGCAAGAAAGGCACTTAATAGTGCCTTATCAAAAATATATAAATTCTTTAGAATAGATGTAAACCACCACCTATTGTTAAAGTGAATGTGTGAATGAGAAAGAAAATACACCCCAAACATGGGTAAAACACACAAATGGTGCACAGGTGCTAATTTATTGCTAGTAGCTCACCAGAATCAATGATTCTTTCTTTCTTTTTTGCACTTTTTTCAGAATTTCTGTTGTCTGTGGTTTGGATTAGAGAGTAGTCCGTTGAAAGAAAAAGCTGCAAATTTATTTTCTGGATTTGATTTGACACTTATTTCGCATATACTGTTCAACGCTGCACAGCATTTTTTCTTTTTCAACTATATGACCAGGGTGAACTGCAAAAGTTTCAGTTTACATTGGTTTAGTTATTATTAAGAATCAGATTTATCTGCAGAGGTTTTGGAAACTATGCGGTGAGTATGATGTTTTGTTTGTGGTATAGCCAACAGCTAAAATTCGTAATGTGTAAAAACAACACCAAAGACCCACCTTTCCCTTAACAGCAACTGCAGTATTTCTGTTAGTCTACAAATGGTATTTTTCTTTTAAATAAACGACTTCACAAAGTTAGTGCTAAATCATACTGATGGTGATTTATAGAAAAAGCTAATTTATCAATACATGCCATAGACCACATGTCAAACTCAAGGCTGGAGTCCATAATGCGGCTCACGAAGTCCTCTGCTTCTTTGAAGTGCCGAAGCTCTAGATATGGTAGGAATGAGAAGTTAGGCAGACACAGTGCATCCCTATTGACCATGACAGCTAGTAGATTTGAAGAAAATTAAGGACAACTAGCAAAACCATTGGAGGATTGACTATGACTGGCGATCACAGTGCTAAGCAGGTAACTCTGAATGCTGAGCCACAGCCTTCTTTGTGGCAAAATAAGACCCTAAAATTGGAGGACTGAGGAATTCTGGGAGAGAGAAGCTCATGAAGGCGGAACAATGGAATGCTGAGGTGGGAATCAATGGGTACAGCAGCGAGTTACACTCTTTGGCAGGCAAGTGACAACAAAAGTAGAAGTGTTGTACACTATGTCAGCAAGATTTTTACTAAAATGAATGTTTCAGAGAACCAAAAATGTATAATCTATGCTGCCTCTGAAGCAGCCCTAAGGTCTGCTGTTGCTACGCCCTAGTTGCAAGTTCTTCATTTTGCGTAATCCCCTTTCATTCTGTTGTGATATTTCTATGAAATTCCTCTTTATCTATATGCTCAGCCTGAAAAGCTGAAACACAATGAGCCTTTTTTACCTTTTCCTTTGCTGCACTGTTGCCCTAGAAGCAAATGGGACATTGTGGGATAATGGACTACTTGTCCTTGAAAATAACTTTTTTTGTTCTGACTTTGCTGTTACTTCTCAATGGGGAGACCCGTCTGCAGAGACTTTTGAAAAGACTCTTCATTCTTATTCTGTACCAGGGATTGAACTTTTAAGAGAGTCACCTTGGGATATTAAGTCTGATCATAATGACGTTAGGCCTAATCCATGGCCTCCACCTATTTCTACAGTAAAATCACTTAAGCGCTTTGAAAATTTAATGCATAATTATTTTATGTATTTTGAATGTTCTTATGTGAGCTATGAGATATGGCCCATTTTGCATGAGCTTCCGCCTTAGGGTGCTCCTTCAGTTGCATTCCTGTTCCTCATAAAAGCAGGAACAGAAGTCTAAAATTGGGCTAATTTAATGTTTAATCTGTTCTTCATGTATAACCATGTGCTTTCTTTTTAGGCAAGTTTTGTTTGGTCTGACGCCTGGAGGCCAGTAACTCGAAGATTAATGTAAAATGTTTATATGTTCTTTATTATCTTTATTTACATCAATACTGTATATGTTTAGTATTGGATGCCAGCACAGGGTTGACATTTAACCCAGTGGAGAGTGTAGGGACCCCATCCAGACCCCCTTACCTCAAAGAAAATCAATCTGCACATGTGCAGATGTTTAGATTTGGTGAAATTCAGGAGGGAGGTGGGTACTATGCAATGATCTATGTCACTTACATAACAGGAAGTAACCTGTTGCAGGGGAGGTATGCATCTCACGATACTGGGCTGTGGATCATGAGATGAAAGCTGAACGAGCATCAGTACATTTAAGGGGTATTTACTAAAGTCAACTGCCCATTTTTTTCTTCCACATTTTCATTTCCCCTAATTTATGTACAGTTGAAAAAATTTATTGATATCGATAAAAATAAATATCTCAATAAATATTGATGCTTTCATACCTCTACAAATTACATTAGTGTCAAGAGAGCCTTTATTAATATCACCAATTTTTCCACCAGGGACTTTCAGTGGCCCATCTCCATAGGGAATAATGGAATTTTGCCACCCTCAACCATGTGAATACTTGTATTAGTAAAATAAAGTATAAAAGGGTTTGATAAATTTCGATATCAGATGGGTTTTGTTTTAATACAATAGCTCTCTTTTAACAGTAGCAGTACATGAATATAAACCCCTGCCATAGACCAACATGTGAAATGTCTCTCGTAAAGAAATGTAAATACTTTGGAAGAGCATATTTTCATTCTACAAACAATATGCAAGCATTATGACATTAGGCTTCATTAAAGTGATTCTGACACTTTGCGGGGCTTGCATTGTGCATAGTGCTTAGATGTCAATTTAAAGTGCACCTGTCACCTCAAAACTAATACTAATTTAGGCTGTACTAATGAAATAAATGTTCTTGTAAATATACATGTATTTTTCAAAAATTTACCTTCAAACAGTATTTCTCTCTGTCATCTTCCCTGTCAGCCTGACTTTTCTTTCCCAAGTGTCAGGTGGGTGGGACTAAATGATGATTGACATCATGACATTATAGCTCCTCCAATCAGATCCCTTAAATCACAATCTAGCAGGGATCTGATTGGAGGATCTATAATGTCAATCATCATCACCTGACCCAGGAAAGAAAAGGCAGGTTGAAAGGGAAGATAAAGATAGGGACCTAAATTAGTATTAGTGTTTTGAGGCAGCAGGTGCACTTTAATTGTAATTCAACTTAAACTACTCCTAGTGTAAGGTAAATACATTCCAGACTAACCTAATAACAGAAACACAAGCACTTCTGAAATGTCAGCAAAAAAGAATGTCTAATGGCCCCAATCTACCTCTTAACACAAGTATTTTAAATAACTTCAAGCAACAGAATAGGAATGCTGCAAAGTGTCATTTACTTCATATCACTCTAAAGAAAGACTTCTGGTCCAGATCTGACTTCTGGAATAACATTCAGCTGAAAAAAAACTAAAATAATCAGGTTTATCTGTGAAAGTATATATGTATGTATATTTTAATCATAAAGCACCACTAGGTTACACAGTGCAGAACAACTTAATACCCATGTATTTCAACTATAATACAAACATGGAAGTGCTCAATCTCAGTGCTGTCATCAAAAATCACAGGAGCCCCCCACAACCGGACAAATTAAGCCCACAAACATGATTTTACACCCGCATTTACGCTAAAAATGCCTAGGTACACTGCGCAGTTCCCCTTTAGGTCATTTGTTTTACTGGACAATACACTTAGGGGCCTAGACATGTCTGTCTTTCTGAGGGGCCCTTGTTTGCTGAGCTGAGCCCACACACACACACACACACACACACACACACACAGCGCAGTACCCCCTCTGTTGGTGGACCTGCTTAATATCATACAGTTAAGTAAATTACATGCATAGAATCATAAAGATGCAGATTACTTAATGAGAAACAGTGATTGATACAAGAGGATGGAAGTCCATGCCATGTAAAGCATATACTGTAAGGGGGTTATTCACTAAGGTGCAAATTCGACTGTCGAATTCTCAAACAGCGGATTCCCATAGAAAATCTGTGACCGCAACAATTTCACCATTGTGAAGTCGCGACTGCGATAATTTTCCATAGTAAAGTCACGCATTTAAGAACCACTGATCTATGGAATATTAAATAAAGCACATGACTGAAGTGCTGTAGAAGGTCCAAAGGATTGCTGCAGAAAGAGAAGAGACAAAATCAAAATGTAAACTTTCAATAGCAATATAGTATAGTCATAGTGATCCAAACATTGATTTTCTGGTGTTACTACTGGTACTTTAAGAAAAAAAAAAAGGAGAGATCAGGAAGTACAAATACACACACACACACCCTCACCCTCTTCATAAGTATGAAAGCATGAAATGTCCCATGTACACAAACTTTCTCTGCATATTTGCCTTTATTCATGACAGCATGTAAGCTCTCATTAGCTCATGCTACAGTAGCTTACTGATCTTATTGTTTGTTGCATTCTACTTTATTTATTTTAGGGAACTCAGCTACATAACATTGGTTTCTACTTGATAAAAGAATGATGAGTATCTGAAGCCATGACAATGCAAAAGTAGAACTGGAAATTCTTAGGCACTATTTTTTGTACCCTATTTTATTATTACATAATTACCCCATTAGTTTGTAATGTAATTTATCTAATTCCACAAACTCAGCACTTTCTAACAAGAACAAAAGGGACTGTGCAAACCTTAAAAACTAAAGCTAAAATTATAATTGTATTGTTTTCTGTCACTGCATAGCTCACAGGACTGAACTGATTAAAACAATGCTTTGTTACAATCGGCATATACTATATATACGGTATCTTGAGTGTGAGAGCTCTTGTGGCCTATTTCTCCATCATAAACGCAGCTAGGATGATGGATGTGCTGGTAAAGAGGGTATATAACGCACCCATGAAAAACAAACATTTTCAGAATTAAAGAAAATTATTTTTTTAATGTCATTGTACTACACAGATTGTTGCAAGGCACAAACAAAATCTTATTTTTCTGTTGTTAAAAGAGAAGTATAGGTTCATTTTGTCAAGGGATGATTTGCGAGAAAGAGGGAGATACTTACTGATGGGAGAATTAAGCTCCAATATGTGTTTAATGTACAAAAAGTTAGTTATGGTAGCACTGCCTGCTTCAAAATGATCAATAAGGACATGACATCCCCTTTAGTGCTTCTATTACAAATTCACTACAAATCAACCACCATTACTATTCACAGGACAACGTTCAGAAATCACTAACTAACAATTCACAGCTACAAATGCTAAATTATAAACAATGGATTTTGCTACAGAACGGACAAATTAATGCAAATGCATTTAGCCATGTGAATTCTCTATAAGATAAATATGCCCCTTACTCTGATAATTGTAGACCTTCAAAGGCCTCCTATTTGTGGCTATGAACAGCTTCCACATATTATTATAGTAACCAAGCTAGGTTTTTCCTTAGTCACACAGTAGGTATTATATATTAAATCCTTTGCAGGATTCTGTCATTTAAGTAACCAGGAGATGACAGATGCATACATTTTAGCCTGAGCTCTGTGCTGGCATCACACCAAAAGGATTTCAACATAAGCTGAGTAACTGAGGGAACCACAAAGCCAATCTATAAACTATCCTACTCTGTTTTATACTTACTGGGAAAAGGATAGACTTTGTGAAGGTGGATTAATTATTCTCCACAGTTTAAAGATCACTGGTTTCATGACTAATATTGACATATTTAGAAAGAAATGAACTAAAAACATTTAGCAGAAGAACAAACCAGAAATATGCATATGGCCAAATTAATGTAAAGTGTGTATATGGCTACAGTTACACAAAACCAAATCCCTGCTAAAATCGCAGAAAAGAAATACCCCCACCCCACAAAAAAAAAAAGAAAGCCTAGCCAAAAATGTCATTGTAAAAACAACCACCTTAAATTGATTGCACTCTGTAGCAAAATTCATACATTGCTTCATAGACTTGAAACCTATGGTTTGTTAAGTGCATTGACTGACTAAATGATTACGAATTTGCTTTTCTGTGCATCTGATCAGAATAAGCCCACTGGTATATTTATGGTAATCTCCTGGGGGCTTAACTTCATTCTATCATGTGGACACAAGCAATGGGATGTTGTCTAGTTATTTCCAGGCTCTCAAAATAAAACACATACATTTTTTAATAGAGAGCTACCGCACATTGTGCTTTAACAACATACCGGTATATAATTGTAGAAATGCTATCAAGTCTTGTCAAAGAAAGATTTAGCAAAGAATGATCAAAATAGAAACAAAAACAAGGTTAAACTATTTTAAATTTATTAAAAGGGACATTAAACCTCCATCAATGGCCTACATTTCACACTGGAATGGAAAACTGCAGCAGCAGAAAGTGCAGGGGGCTCAGGACCATCTCTCAGCCGTCTCTCATGGCACTGATGTGTAAGCTTTGCTGATAGGAACACCTTACTGATGAATGAACCTAACTACCTGCAGTAGCAGTACTGTACATTTTCATTTCAATGTTGTAAGGAAGAGCATAGCAGGCTGCAGAGTAAGCTCCCCACGCCTGTCTGAAAAGGCTAATTTAGCTAGTCACAGGCTGGCTGACTGGCATTTGCTATCCTTTAAAATCTTATGTTTTCAAGTGCCACTTTCAGCTGTGGAGAACAAAGTTTGCTGTATATGAAATGTATGAAAAATATGTTTTCCTTGTACAAATTTTGCCCCTGGAATATACAATCCTTCAGGTATCTTTTCATGCACATTGTTCAAACAAAGAATAATGTCATGTGGTAATGATAATTGAGCATGTTTTATGCCATAAAGAATTTCTACGTTTTCTGAGAATTGTGCTCAGATTTTCAGTGACAACTCAGTAGAATGCAGCCTTGCAGCATAAAAAGAATATGAAAGTAAATATCTAAATAAGGGAGATTCAGGAACCACTGAGGGGGTTATTAACTAAAGTGAGATTTTGACAGTGGAAGTGAATTCTCATCACTTCGAGTGGCTATGCCCTGATTCTCTACTCCTTATTGACTAAACAGCGGATTTCCATAACAAATCAGCGACTGCAACAATATACCCATAGTAAAGTCGCACCCATGTCAGTAGCAGTCAATTGTCTAGTGTGCAACCCTCATTAGCTGGCAAATTCGCCACATCGCAGAGTTTGCTGAATACCCAAATATGGGGAAGTGGCGAATTCACACCTTTTCAAGACAATTTGGACTTTAGACAACAACCCCCTGAATGAATACATTTCTGAATTAAGAATCCCAGTGAATCTCAATATGCATTTATCTATCTATAACTGCTTCAATGTTTGTTTCTGCCCATGGTTACTACATTTACAATACTTTACAAAGCATCACTCTACCCTTCTATATGTGGAACAATGTATAAGATGGCCATAGAAAGCTGTGCTAGACACAGAATACAGTAAAACAATGTACATATTCATTCCTGTGCAGTAACATTCTAAACTATACAAATGTCAGGAACAGCGTAAAAAGATCCAGTTTTGTTGCTTGGGGCCATCATCTGCTTTTCACATCTCATTGTTTGTCTGTGAAGCAATCCCCTACATGTTTCTTTTTACCAAGGAAGCAATTTACAGTGTACATCAGGGGTGGGCAATTAATTTTCCTATGGGGCCACAAGAGAAATTGGAATGGTTTTAGAGGGCCAGACTAATATACTTAACTCAGCTCTACCCAATAGCTATACTGTATAGTATATGCCAAAGAGCCTATAGGTATAGGGAGTGATGACATTAACATAATGCATGGGCCTTAAGTCATTAAAGGTACAAGGCACGTGAAGGTAACTTAAATAACAATATAATAACATTACAAAAATATACAAAATCAACACAAAAAAAGTACAAAGTCCCTTTTAAGTTTAAGGTTATTTTAATATTGACTAAAATAAATTGTGCTGCCCCCTCCTTCCTATTTTGTACCATCTGAAGGAGGGGGCTCTGACTTTCAACTTCCTGTGAAAGAGGAAAGCTGTAGCGCTAAGGCTAAGCGCTAGATCAGGTGGAGCCGGGAAAAGGAGGATGGAGCGAGCATGGCTGCCTACCCCATGGCTCGGCCCTGTCACCTGAATCCAGCCTGCAGGCCATAGTTTGCCCACGCCTAGTATATATGACGTAAAAGGCTGAACTCCTTTGTTAGCAACTATAAAATTATAGTTAGGCAAAACATGTTAAAAGGTTATCAGTAAACCATAGTACTTTATTCCAGTATCACAGAACACAAGGGGGGTTAATCTCTAAAGTCCAAATTGTCATGTAAAGGTGTGAATTCACCAGCTAAAGACAGTCACAATAGACTGCTACTGTCGCATGTCATGTCTTTATAATGATAATATTGTCGCAGTTGCGACTTTAATATGGAAATATTGTTGCAGCCCTAATTTATAAAAATTGTTGCAGTCACGACTTTAAAATGGAAGAATTGTCACAGTCGCAGAATTGCTATGGGAATCCGCTGTTTAAGAATTCATCAGTCGAATTCGGACTTTAGAGAATAACCCTCAAGCACTCCAGCAAAAGGTGAAAATCAAAAACAATGATTTATATTATCACATATACATTGGCATGACAGTTATTCCTATCCATTGGTAAAAACGCACTGATTGAAATTAAATTCATGGTTTTTTTTATCAGTTTGTTTTGTTTCTCTCTGCTTGCTGCAGCCAAATTGGGCTCTCTGGGTGAACTTCATGAAGTTCCATTAAATCCGTAAGAAACAATAGCATTTGGCTGGGGTTTGTTTACTTAACAGATGAAAAATGGCTAAGGAAGAAAATCAAACTCAATCTAATACAATTCAACTTCAAAGATAACTTTTTTTCCACTACTATATAGGAATAACTTTATGCCAATCCTGGTCCTTTTAAAGAGAGCCTGACTCTTCAACACAACACTTCAAGTTTAAAACTTCATAGAACTATACATGTATGTTTAAGCAGTAATGGTAAGTCATACGATTAAATATATATGTAAATTGAATAAATTATGTTTCTTACTAAGGTATGGGCAGCTGACAAAGCCTTGAAAAGCATACAGTGACTTTGAGGTCATAAAATTTGTCTCACTAAAGGAAAAGGCTGGACTATCCTATCTTTACACTCAGTGGGACTACTTGTTGGCTAACTTTTAGAGCAGCGGTCCCCAACCTTTACTGGATTGGGGACCAGTTTTCCAGTTCCCCGATCCAGCAAAGATTTGACAGACTGCTAGAAGGGTGAGCGGGATAATCTGAGCTGCTGGCCCCATGATGGTGACAAGCTTCCTCATCATATAGCCCAGTGCCAAGGGGCCCGTAGACCAGCAGTGGTGCATTCGGGGACCACTGTTTTAGTCCAACAGAACCTATTTCTATACTTCATGTCACATGGTGACATGTATCCTGTTTTCACATTTAAGATATAGTTTTGAAAATATATATACTTTTAAACAAACTTCAGATTAGATGTGTATTTAAATGATTATTTACATATAAAGGTTCCCCGCCTGTTGTCCCTGTCAGATCCCAGTGACTCTTTTTACACCAGGTCCTGGACCCCGTTAAAGTGCACCTGTCACCTCAAAATACTAAATTAGGTTCTACTAATGAAATAAATGTTTTTGTAAATATATATGAATTTTAAAAATGTACCTTTAAACAGCATTGCTCTCTGTCATCTTCCCAGTCAGCCTGCCTTTTCTTTCCCGAGTCGGGTGGGCAGGGCTAAATGATGATTGACATCATTGCTCCTCCAATCAGATCCCTGCTAGATCATGGTTTAAGGGATCTGATTGGAGGAACTATAAATGTCAATAATTTAGCCCCGCCCAATCCAACTAAGAAGAAGAAAAGGCAAACGGACAGGGAAGATGACAGAGAGAAACGCTGTATAAAGTTACACTTTTTTAATACATATATATTTACAAAAACATTTCATTAGAAGAACCTAATTTAGGATTAGTTTTGAGGTAATAGGTACACTTTAAGCATGTCGCTGGCTACTGGCTAGGATAATGGACTCTAGCAACCAGAAAATTATTTAAAATGTAAACTCAAAAAGCTATGAACAAAAAGTTAACTATTTCAAAAGCAAAATAATAAAGTTTAAAATATATTTAAAAACAAAATCTCTTTAGGGCAATAACACATTAGGCATTTTGACACCAGCATGTCACTGGTGGAATTAAAATGCATCCTACTGATTTCAGTGATGACCACATAAAATAAAACTGTAAAACTAAAAAATGTATTTTGTTGACATTTATGGTTTGCATACAATTGTGGGTCTTTTTACTTTGTCCCACTAAAGCAGAGGTTGCCAAACTTTATTATCAAAATTGCCATTTTGCCCCCTCTTCCATTAAAGAAAAATAGTCTGGAGCAACAAAATATAACAGCTTAGAAACTTTTAAAAGTTTTAATCTTTTTTTTTTTTTTTTAATTTTACCTGTTACAAGATCAGAATACAACAAACAGAAGAAAATAACAAAATAAAATAATGTATAAATCAAAATTGCATTGATAAATTACTTTTATTTATTTTTTCCATTTGTCAATCACGGCAGAAGGGAGCCACAACAAGGAGACAGAAGAGCCAAATGTGGCTCCAGAGCCATGGTTTGCATACCCGTCCTAAAGTCAATGGGCTGTGTTTTGGTGGCATTTTGTCAGTATAACTGCCTGCTTCAAACTCATTTCCCTCAACTACAGATGAATAAAAAAAACTGATCAAATCAGCAACAAGTCAAAAATGTAAACAAATAAAACAACCAAATAAGGAATACACAAAATTCAATATGTGAGTGAGTGGCACATAAAACAATAGAAAACATTGTGGTCTACAATTATCCTGAGGCAACAGGTTGCATATCCCTGCTTATACCTTCATAATTTGTTTAGATGCATGTTAAAGGCTTTGCTGAACTACTGTAACTTGGAGAATAAGTAAACTATTTAAATGAAGAACGTGCAGACTACAGAACGCCACCCAAACAATTGCAATACAAGTTGTTATTGCCATTGTTTTCAGACACATTTGTTTACATCAAGTGTAATACCATTTCAAACCCACATTCACAAGAAAACAACTCAAAGTTGGATTTGAGCTCAGTATATTACAAGGAAACTTTTCAGTGCACCAGTGTCACAAATTGTATTAGTAAGCATTTTAAAAGTAGCACTAAGAATAGTTTGTATTTTTATACAATGGAGGGGTATAAAAACCCTGTCTGTACACAAATACAAATCACAAAAGCAATAATCCCTAAACTGTACATTCTCTTTCTTTAATGTTTCCATGAGCAACAAATTGCATCTTACAATAGGAATACAAATAAATAATAAGATAAACACTTGTTTTGCATTTATCCTGTGTTAAGATCACAAAATGTGTTTGTCTACAACAAAGTTAAATTCTTAACTGTCACTGCCTTAAATTATACAACATGAAAAAAACAAAAAAAACAATGACAATTGTATTTACAAATCAACAGTGGTCTTTACTGTTTCACCACAGGTTATTATTACCATTATTAGAGACCAAAACGAAAAACATACTCATGTTTAGAGCATTACTGGTTCTATTGCGCAATGTTGATTATAATAATACAAAGTCGGCTGTTTTAATGTTGGTACATTTCAGCATTTATGGTCTACTGTCTGTATAAACATAATAACTTGTAGCAATTTTCAAATGGAAACATATCTGATTCACAAAATGGCAATAGCAGGACACAATGTAATTCAATGTTAGCCACTCAAAGGATATAAGGTCATGTCACAGTTAAACCATAAGACACAGTTTTGCAGTATAAACCATAAGACACAGTTTTGCAGTATAAACCATAAGACACAGTTTTGCAGTATAAACCATAAGACACAGTTTTGCAGTATAAACCATAAGACACAGTTTTGCAGTATAAACCATAAGACACAGTTTTGCAGTATAAACCATAAGACGGTCTTCAATAGGACAGCTGACAGAAAGCTGAAAGAAATCAGCTGCAGCAAATCCTATTTAAAAGCAGATTTGCAGACACTGTAGTGGCTAAATTCAAATGGCAGACTGACAGCTCAGATTCTGAGGAAAATTTCCAGCAAAAAGAAAAATAAAGGGAGACGGACAGCCTTTAATTTCATAATGTACACCAACAGAGACAATAGTAAATTTGATCAGGATTATTTATACGTATTCATAAGTGCATTAAGTATGATCAGCAATTTTTTTTTTTTACTTTATCGCCACACTATGTCTGTTGAAATACATTGTTACCCTTGCTATTCTGCCTATACAAAAAGCAATAGTTTTTTTTGTTTTTTTTATCTTGAGGCAGTAATGGAATGTGCCCTTATAGTTCCCAGGCAGGAGAATTTCACAAGTTTACTGCTCTTAACAAGTTCTCAGCCATTTACATTACTGAATGTCAAATATAAACTTCAGCTTTGTAAATAAAAATTTAAAAAAAAAACTAAATTTAATGCAATGGTCCATAACCTGCAGCTCACATCCCATGTTGAACTAGCAATCCCAGCATTACCCCCCCAGTGGCCTTTGAAACCCATCCTGTTTGTTGTAGTTGAAAGCAGCTGGAGTGCAACAGGCTGTGCACTACTGAAAGAGGATATGCAACTGGGTTTTGCAAACACTCACTGTATAACCTGGGGATAAGCACCAACAAATAAGTCCCCAATCAATCTGACATAGTGGTGGGGGGGGGGGGGGGGGGGGGGAGACAATCCCCCCCTACAGCGAATGTCCCTTGTATAACCCTATATTGTCCAGTACTGTCTCAAAAATCACAACTTTCCCACACACCCCTCCCCGTGCAGACTTACAAAAGTCCCTGTGCACCAGTACATGAACCCCCCTCCCCCCACAGCACCGGAGCGGCTTACCTTCACTACCCAACAAGTGTGTCCCGGAACCCAAACATGCCCAGTAGTTCTCCCACACCTGCTCCTAATGTTCAGATATTCCCGGCCGTGAAGAAACAGTCCTCGCCGGGAGCGAGCACGCACTCACACTCACAATGGAACCAAACAAGCACCACTTGCTGCGCTCTATCACTTTCCGCTCCCAGCTCACTCAGGACAGGAGGAGGTGTGGGGGGGGAGTTAGTTTACTACGCATGCGCCCTGTAGAGAAGCGTCCTAGTCCATGAACGCTTATTTGTGATTGGCTGGAAGGTTGGTCAATCATTTTTCCCATTTACTTGCTGGCAATTATAAGCCAGATAGGGAAACTTTTACATACCCAGTGCCTTGTGTTTCAGGAAGAATGACAACGTGAATGACATGAATTTTATGATAGGGGAAATTAAGCTTTGTCCTACTGGACTCCAAATATTTCTCTTGGATCCAAGGCCTGCCAATTTTCTCA
>WMED01016255.1:0-13371 GCA_019650415.1 Pipa parva
TAGCTGATAAAGTGCATATTTGTGAGAGAGTCACACATCTATGGGATAATTTGCACCTCTGGTATATATATATATTGTTTTATATCTTGCCTGCTGTTTTCAGAATTAATATACACTTTTATTTAAACACAAAATTAAATGATGCATATAACAGTAATGAACATCAGTTGAAAACCTACATAAACTGTTAAGGGGATGTATGGGCTATTTGAAAATGGCTCTAAAATGCAATCTGTTTTTCCCAAGTCTGAATCTTCCTAAAAGCAGTCTACTCTCCCCCAATCCTCTGGTCACCATTTTTAGCTGGGTGCTAAAGGATTCAATAAAAACTCCTTTGCATTAAACCAGTCTCCCTGCCTCTACCTACTGCCTGCTTCTTCCCTAATGCTGTATTTGTATGAATTAGGGAGATAAAAATATTGTACGACATAATTTGTGATCCACGCTGCAAACAACAAAGTTTATACACAGTCTTGATTAGATAGTGGAGGGATTACAGGTGTCTCTTGTGATGATATACCATGAAAAAATATCTGTTCTTGTAGACTTGCTTTGCTTTACTGACCTGCCTCTCAGAAGAGTAACGCTCCTGGCAATCTACTGCATTAACTGAACAGGATTTCAGCAAGTGTGAAGATGTCACGTAGTGTTTGTAGAGGTGTCGTTAGCTCATCTATTCAGTTGGCATTTAATGGCAGCATCAGAACTTATTACAGCAATTTTTGCAACAAACCAGCTTCTTTACTTAACTCCCTGTTAGGTACCATGGTTTTCATATGTTTTTTTTTTTTTTGGATTAGAATATTATTGTAAGGGGCATTGGTTTTATTCCTTCCCTCTTCTAGTGTGTCGAAAAAAATTCTGAAAATAAAGCGCAACAAGGCACTTAATAGTGCTTTATCAACAAAACTAATATATCCTTGATCCTGAACACATTTTTACACTATTTTTTATATATACTATTTTTTCTTGAATTTTGGCACATTTGGGCTTTTACCTTTTATATATTAGTTTTGTTGATAAAGCACTATTAGGTGCCTTGTTGCACTTTCTTTTCAGAATTTTTTGGAATCACTGGTTGGAGTAAAAAGCGTACTCCTTTGACGATAGCTGCAGATCCATTGGACTTATACACATTTTGGACTTTGTTGGATTTTGGTTTGAATTTTTACCCACAATTTTATATACCTTTATTTTAGCGCTGCTACACTGCTTTTTTTTTTTTGTTGTTGTTGTTTTTGTTGTTTGTGCGGCTCTTCTAGTTTGTGTTATGATATGTTCCAGTCCCCATGCAATGGTTTTAGCACTTTATGGCATTCTATAAAGGATCTGACCCTTACAGGTTTCCCTGTGAGCGATGCAGTGAAAGTTTGACCTGCAAAGACCCAACAGAAATTATACCATCTATGACCCAGTGAAATTTATTTCTATGCAGTTTTTTTTCTTTCAGCACAGGATATTTCAGCAGACTTTTGTGAATTCCTTTTAGAGGAAGACATTGCACAAGCCAGCTTTATTTTTAGCAAACTTTCGCTGGAAAACAAGTTTGCACATTCCAGAGGGTAATGACTGACGTTGAATTTTTAATCTACTTTTTAACATTTAAATAATTACTGAAAATCACCTGATGAAATATAGTTACGTGAATAGAAGGTGAAATGTTGTACCTTGATAATTATGTTCTGCACAATTTACAAATGACTTTATTTTGTTGACACATACTTTCAAAAAACGTATTGCTAACTCGGCATTTCTTTATTTAATGTAAAGTATGATTACTAAATAATGATTGACATTATAGCTCCTCCAATCAGATCCCTTAAAACGCGATCTAGCAGGGATTTGATTGAAGGAGGTATAATGTCAATCATCATCACCCGACCCAGGAAAGAAAAGTCGGGCTGACAGGGAAGATGACAGAGAGAAATGATGTATTAAGGTACGTTTTTTTAAATACATATACCGTATTTTCCGGACTATAAGGCGCACTTGAAATGCTGAGATTTTCTCAGAAATACAAAGTGCACCTTATAGCCCGGTGCGCCTTATGTATGGATGGATAGCAGGGGGTCGGCAGGCACGGCAGGCACATCCACGCTCCTTCCATAGCTGCCGCGTCAACACACAGCACACACCATACTCCAACCCCCACGTGCGCCTAACTAAGTGCAGTGAATATTCATGAACTGGCGCGTTACGCAACCAAACGTAATGTGCTGCACCTTATAATCCGGTGCACCTTGTATATGAACGAAGCTTGCTTAAAAGGTCCTGATAGAAAGTGCGCCTTATAATCCGGTGCGCCTTATAGTCTGGAAAATACGGTATACAAAAACGTTTAATTCATTAGTACAACCTAAATTAGTATTAGCGTTTTGGGGTGACAAGTGCACTTTAACATAGTACAACTGAAGTAATTTACATAAAACCCATAACGAATAGTGCAAGAAAGTGACTGAAACAGGAGGATGGGAGTTCTTCCCTGTAGAAAGAAGGCTGCATCTGCCTATATCTCTTTATTTTACATTATCCTATACAAAGATTTCCTAGGTTTTTTATTCCTTTTCTATACCTCACATTTATACATGCAAGACATTTCCAGTACTCACCCATATTTTACTACTGTACAGTAACCTGCAGCTCTAAAGGACCTAGAACATCGAAAAATACCAATTCCCATTTAGACTGGCACGGCAGTTATTTAAATACATCACTTGTAGAAATGTTTTATTTGAAGTTAAATTGATTATATTGTGCATTTCTGTCTTTTATTGTTAAAAAGACCTCACCCAGTCCCATTGTTTTTTTTATGGTGCTTTTGATAAAAAAAATTCAGAAACTGTTCCCAAAAGCCCATTTTTTTAAAGCCGAATAGCTAAATATCATACTTTGTAGACACAATTTAGAATTCTTGGAAGTGCAGATTGAATATGTAGTAACTGTAAATGCATTTGAGGCCTTTTCATTTTTGTGTTGCTGTTATCTTGATTTTAGAAATGTGAAGCTTACCACATTTTAACACTCGGAGGGGAATTCACGATCGTCTGAAGTGAGGTGCGGAGTGTTCGCCTCACTTCGGACTGACTGATCTGCACTCGCTGATGTTTTGCACGCGGACATCAGCGAGCGCATTAAAGGGATTCCAGTCTCGGCGAGAGCAAAAGAGTTGCCTCAGTTGTCCGCGTGCAGATCAGTTAGTCCGAAGTGAGGCGAACACTCCGCACCTCACTTTGGACTATCCTGAATTCCCCCCCTCAGCCTTTCCTTCTCAACCCTCACAGGGCTCATGCTACAAATGTTCTCATTTTCTTAACATTTACATCTGCTTTCCAGAAGAACACAATTTTTGTGACTGGTTCATTAAATTGAATCACGTAACCATTTATACAACTTTTACAATGCTGCTGTTTGAATTTTATTAGAATGTCTTTATCTTACATTATATTCCTGTATGGTAACCAATGTACATTTATTTACTTTTAAAAATCCTATTAACATACAGTCGCAACTGTAAAAACAGCCTTGGGGGAAACAGCCCCTGCACCAACAAGTAGCTGTCCTGTGGCAGTCTATCCTTCAGTGAGGGTCACTTTGTGGCACAAAACTCACTAGATAGCGTGTGCTGAGTGCCTTTCAAGGCAACATGAAAGCTTCCATGGATGAGTAAGTTCATTGTACTATGTATGGTATGTACTGTATTATGTCTTTTATATAATCAACTATTATTTAAATATCCGGTAATATTCAAACATATATTAGTTTGGTTTGGGGGTGTTGGGTTTTCTTTAATTCCATAGGCAGGCTCACAACAATCATAATATAACTTTCCAGGTTTGTAAAATATTTCTTTATATTTATAAAAAAAATTTTTAAAATGTTCTTGCGTTGTTAAACCCCAACTAGATATCTTATATAAATGTCATTTTATAACTATAATAGAGAATGCACTGTTGTTGACACATGGGATTTTCTTGCATTTATTTTGGTTTGTTTCTGATCTGGAAATATTTAACTTAAAAGTAATTTTTGATCATGTAAAATACCACAAAAAAAAAAAAAAAGATTAAGTTCGACATACTGCAGCTGTTTGGATTTTAGAAAATGTTACAGAATTTTGAATATGATTTTTGTTGGAGTTAAAATAAGTTTTTAAAAGTGTAACAAAATTAATGTATTTTTTTTATCGATTGTTAGATAAATATCTTACCTATTACTTTACGCTTGTTTTATTCGCTAACTTCAAGTATAAAGAACATACACAATGCAAAATGATTTTGAAGCTTTTAGAAATAAATGATGGTATATAAAATTCCATAGATAGTTTGTTTCTCTGTCTAAATACTTTCAATTTTATATCTTGGGACTCTGGGTTATTACCAGCATTTGCAGAAATTATCAGCTCCATTTTGGTGACCTATTTTGTTTTTCAGATATTGCAGAGGAGAGTAAACAGTTTTATAAAAGGAATCGCCCTCTAGAAATATGTGGCAGCTGCAGACTCGTGACTGGATGAAGTGCAATTTTTAACTCGTGAAACTTTGTGCTGTTTAATACTGAGTAAAATAAGTTGCTTTAATAAGAAAAAAAGAGAAACATTTGGAAATGGGCTTTATAATCAGGAAGACCTTTACTTATAATGTGGAGACATTTACATTTGTTGTTATTCATTTTTGTCTCTTCAAGTTTGAACTTATGGGGTAGGGGTAGGGTAGCAAGAAGGAAGATCCATAATTGGAAGGATGATGGCAGGGTTCCAGTGTTGAGTAAGGTGACTACTCATTCAAAAGTGACAAAGGTGACTGCAACTAAGTTACAACATGACCTAGGGAAAAGGTGACATAGAAATAGAATATTCACAGAATACAGTTAGTGGGATCTGATGAGACTGACGTCACTGCCCTTCACTTGTCAAATTCGCCTCACTCCGCATGACTTTTCATCCTACTTCCATCCACCTAACTTAATCAATAATGAGAAGTGAATTTGTGTCTATTTTGACAATGCGACTTGAATTGTGGCAAGGTGAATTTGGACTTTAGTCAGTGAGGCCCTTTGTCTTTGAGTGCCTTTCACTGGGGTTTCCATATTTTTTTTATAGGTTATGAGCGTCAAAGCCTGAGAAATGAAGTATCAGAGGTTTGTTCAATTTTTTAATCTTATTTCCTCAAGACTATTGCAGTAAGTTTTGGATTGAGGTGGTTCCATTTTCTTTCAAGGTCTTTGTGAGGTTAAACTATTAAATTATTAGATTTTGACATTTTGTTAAGTATGAGTGTGGTCGTATGGGAGTGGAGTTTGTAGAGGTTCATTGCTGGTGTCAGTTTGCAAGTTTGTTGCTTAGTTTTAATGGGAATATGTGGATGGTTTTCTATATTGGGTATATGTTTTTACCATTTTGGATTAAGTTGTGATAAAGAAAATTTTTGTTGGAGGAGAGATGTTATGTGGTAGAATAAGGTTTGAGTTTTAAATCTAAAGTGAAACTGGGTCATTCCACAAGGAGGGAGAGTGAGAAATGAATCTGTTTATGTAATTTCTAAATTGTAAATAGTCAACAAAAAGTTCAGTTGGGGATATCGCAGGTTTGGGTTCGTTGGGAGATGGAGAGAGGATGTTGGTTGCTTAAACTGAGATATGTTGGACAAATTTTATGCTTCCATATGTGGTATACTTGTTGGTGAGACCCAGGCATACAATTTGGATTGTTAATGGAAGATACAGTGCAATATAGTGGTGATTTATCATCTTTGTGTTTTTTGCCCACACTTTAATAACGTTGAATATATTAGATATGATTTAGCGTGGAATGATAGTTGGGATGTTTTGGTATTAAGTAAGGCTATTAGACCTTTTGTGACTTGTGCATATACTTGTAGGTCAGTGTAGAAGTAAATAACGGTAACCCAGGCTTTCACTGGTGTCCTTAAACAGGAAGCTAGGTTTTTATGCAATAAATTTGTAAGATTTCATCCTCATGAACTAGCAGGGGATTGAAGAGCTGATCCTGTGTTTTTTCTTTGTCCCCCATATGATATTGGTGTATAAGCGACACATATCTCTTTATAATAATGGTAATGAATAGCAGGCACATAATTAATATTAATTTACTATAACCTATTTATTCCAACATTTTGGTTCTTCTCTACACTGCAAAATGTCTTTCGGTCAAAGTGTTACTCTGTTTACAATCTATTCAGTTAGCAATGAAAAGGTATCTCCTCTGTTCGACTTGTCTTTGCTTCTGTCTCTGGGAGAATGCTCTGCTTGCCAGGCAAAACTGTACAAGGGAGAAAGAGCAGTACTGGAAATAAAACTAAAAGAAGAAATATAAAGGCAAAGTTTTAGAGGTGAAATGTGTTTATTTACAGTATTAACTAAACATTTTTATCCTAAGTACTGTTATTGAATGATACAGTTTAGTTTCAAACTGAATGGTTCATTTTAATCTGTTACTTTTTTGATTTCAGCCACCAGGAAATGGACTGAATGGAGGTCTATTTTTTAATATTATTAATATTATAATATTTTATATATATTTTATATATTATATTTAATATATACACTACTATGTTTTTCTTCCTAATTTTGATTCTAACCACTGTCTAATTAAGTTCATTAATTTAACAACCAGATAACATTTTAACTCCCAATCTGAAAGTACACAAAACAAAAAGGTACCCTTTAATTAACCAAGTGCAAACCCTGCTGTGGTAAGGGAATGTACTATCCCGTTCCCCCTCTGGCATAACAACGATAGACCTAGGATATTTTATTGCTCTACTATTGAGTCAGGAAGTATTTCTTCTGCAGTTGTTAGAAGGAAAGAGAGGTAGACCAATGAGTGCACTGATGCCTTGGCTCACTGGGAGTTTCCCTGGTTTCCTATTGGATGTAACAACAAGATAAATAATTATACAAAAGTAAAGTATATGTGAATAGATTTTGCTGAGGACATATAAAGCTCCCCTTGTTCCCAAGACATAGACACCATCCCTTCTGATCTGTTGACATATTCAAATCCTGATTTGTATTGGTTTGTGTTGCCTCTCTGCTGGTTGCAGCCATATTGAAGTACTTCATGAATATGTATTATGTAAAGTTCCTCAGGATTGGGAGTTTATTTAATTAACAGATAAAATACCCTATATAAGCTTTTCTAGGAATTAAACATCCCACAGATGCACTCATAGCCACTGTACCTTCATTTATATAACTAGTTATTTTAGCCTCTAGGCATCTTATATCTTTATACCGGATGTGAAAGATCTCGCCAACATTCACTCAACTGTTGAATAAAATTGTGGGACACGCTTGTGCTGGCCAGATTTGAATCGTTCATCAACTGTGAAAAACAAATCAAAAAGCTAATATCTCTTTGGACTAACAAGGTTGCAACAAAATGTACTTATCTCCATTTAAATATACAACCTACTCTATTATGTATATGGACCTATTTTTAACCACACAGTAGGGGGAAAAAATCATAGCCCTTACAAGAAATGGACTTTACCCATTTCAAACCAATTTGAATTACCCAGTGGAAGGGCATATCAAGTTACCATCACTTTAAAAAAAGTTATACAAGCTACTGACAAAGTTTAAGGGGTTTATTCACTAAAGTCCGAATTGTTGCTTTTAGGTGCCAATTCGCCACAATAGGCTGCTACTGTCGCAGTCGCATCTTTATAATGATAATATAATCGTAGTCGCGACTTTATTATGGGAAAATTGTCACAATCTTAACATTAAAAAATTGTCGTGACTTTACAATGGGGAATTTGTCTCAGATTTACTATGGGAATCTGCTGTTTGCGAATTCACACCTTAGTGAATAACCCCCCTCAGTTTTAAAGTTAGTATACTGCCCCTGACTCATTTATAAATAAAGTTTTAAAAAAACTAGCAGATGAAAGATGGCTGCAATCACAAGTAAGAAAGAGGGGGGAAAAAAATAAACGTCAGCAAATCTACTTCATAGATAACATTTTTACCTGTGCCAGTACGATGGTGTAAATAACTACCACGTTGAGGATGAAATTCACATTTCCTGTTGCAATTTAATTTTGTAACAAAAAAAATATACATTTTCATTTGGATTGGCATGACAGCTATTCCAATACATCAACTTTGAGTAGAAATGTTATCTTTTAAGTTAAATTGATGGATTTTATTGTTTTTTGTCATTATCTTTACTGATAGCAGCCATGTTGTTAAACAGATCTTATCTCAGCTCCATTGATTTCTATGGCGTTTTAGATAATACATATTAAGGAAAAGTGCCCAAAAGCCCAAATTTCAAAGCCAAATAGCTACATTAAAAAAATTTGGATGCAGAGATTGAATATATAGTAACTATAAACACATTTGAGATATTTCAATTTTTTGGTGTAACTGCTCTTTTAAAAATCTATCCCTAAAGAACCCTAATGTATGTTTGTATGTATATTTTTATTTATATAGCGCCACAAGGTTATGCAGCTCTGTTCAATCAACAAAACAGTTATATTACAGACAAGGGAAAAGTGCTTAACAAAGAATAAGTGAAGTAAATTACATGCATATAATCAAGAAAATACATCACTCTAAGGGTGAAATTTATACAAGTTGGAAAAAACGCTTTTGGTCTTTCCAAGTTTATCTAAATAGGAGAAAGACTTATATAAACAGATAAGAGGGTAACAACTGCAGTAGCATAAAGTGTCAGTTCATAGGCTAAAGGGGCCAGTTAAATAAGAAAATAAATACAAAATCTATATAAAAAAAATAGAAATATCTATTATTACATAGGTATTCAAAATTATTTCTATGTTAGCACCTTATAGATTTGAGTTGACCTAGACCAAGAAAACTTGGACAGCCCCAGAAGTCAACAGAAAATGTAGAACTTTACCACTAAGGGGGTAATTCACCATAGTGCGAACTGAGGTCCGGATCCTTCGCCTCACTTCGCACAGACTGTTATGCGCTCGCTGATGTCCTGCACGCGGACATCAGTGAACACTTTAAAGGGATTCCAGTCTCGGCGAGAGCACTTGAGTCACTTCGCTGAGACTGGAATCCCTTTAAAGCGCTCGCTGATGTCTGTGTGCAGGACATCAGTGAGCGCATAACAGTCTGTGCGAAGTGAGGCAAAGAATCCGGACCTCAGTTCGCACTATGGTGAATTCCCCCCTAAGACTCTTCAGGCTTTATCCATTCAGGGATTCTTCACCGTTTAAGGTAAAGTTAGTCTCATGAATAGTGCCAGTGCCATCTATTCCTCCATTTCTGAATCCTTCTCCCATCTAATTACCATATTTTTCAGAATATAAGACACACCGGGCAATAAGACGCACCCAATTTTTAATGTCAAATTTTAGTAAAAATAAATATTTGTGTTAAATGTCACCATTTATTAGAGGTTACCACTCAACAGTACCTCAGCTAGAGGAAGTCCAATAGCTCTAAGAAAGTGCAGTTAAAACAGTACTCCTCCCCTCCCCATTGAATCAGTGAATCAGGGTAGCGATAGTCTGCATACTGTTATTTGGAAGTGCTAGGGCAGCAGTTCTAAACCTGGAGGTCGCACTATCATCTCACAGGGGTCGCGAACCGCCTTGGAGCCGGGTAGTGATCGCATGTCCCTTTTTATAAGGATTCCTGCGTGGTGACGTTGGCCCTGAACATCACCTCGTGAAGCGCGTACATGATGATGTTTCAACCAAACGTCATCACGTGATGCCTGTTCGTGATGACATCGGGCCTGAATGTCAGCACTGGGGGTCACGGTCTCAACAAGGTTGAGAACTGCTGAGCTAGGGTTTAGGGCAGTGATGGCTAACCTTTTGAGTGCCGCATGTCAGTATTCTGTTGCAGTCGTAACTTTATGAATATTGTTGCGGGTTAATAACAGGAAATTGTCACGGTTTTACAATGTACAATGGAGGAAATATCATGGTCTTGTTATGGGAAAAATAGTCACAGTTTTGTTATTTGGAAAACTTGTCAGTCGTGGATTTACAGGGTGAAATTTGTTGCGAGTTTGCTATGGGGGAAATTGTTGCAGCTTTACTATGGGGAGAATTGTTGCAGCTTTACTATGGGGAGAATTGTAGAGATTGCGGATTTACAATGGGACTACATGAGAGTGCAACGCAAATGCCAACCATGACGTGTGTCAGCAAAAACATCTCAGCGTGTCACTTCTGACATGTGTCATAGGTTAGCCATCACTGGTTTAGGGTGTAGAGACACTGTGGTATTGGGAGGCAGTTGTCCAGTTGGTAAGCCGGTACACTATTCCAAAAAATACGGTAACAAGGGGCCATATTCTGAGAGCTGGCTTGGGCAAGGAATGTAACTGGGACTAGTAAAGGGTAGAAAAAAGTATCATTTTAATAACATTGTGCTGTAATAAATGTTCCACAATAAATCTGTTAAGCATGGTAGAAATTAGTAAAAAAAAACAAATTCATTTTGTATACCACGTTCCCTGCCAGATCTGGCACTGCTTACACTTCTGTCCAGATGAATTTATATTTCTTCTAAAGGGATACTGGAAACCAAAGTATTCGCAGTGTGTGTGTGACTTTCCTGTAAAACATGTTATAAATAAACAGAAAATGCAGAGCAGTTTCTTCCTTTTATATTGCCAATTACATATGAGCTCAGCGAGTGTTTTTATTAGTACAGTGGCATCAACTAAATTTCATACTCAGCTGGAAAAAAAACCATTCGGGTTTATTATCAACGAAATAAAAATTCTTCTAATCTTTGTGCATTCTTTTTACCTGCAAGTCTGTTTTTTTTCACACCGGTAAAGTATTTTAACTTACAGAGATATCCAAGGCTTTTCTGTTTTTTCTATATATATATATGTACTGTATATATACAGTATATTTTGTGTGTAAATTTCAAAGCCACTAACTATGGCTAATGAATTCATTGCGCTTGCACGCCCACTCTCATAATGTGCTTATTTATGTACATTCGCATTTCTGGGTGTGAACATTATAAAACAAATGAGTCTGTAAAGGATGGTTAGGATTGCAGGTAATTAGTAGGGGTTAAGTGACTGAAAAAGCCCACTAACATAACTGTTTTTGTTGCCTTGTAAATAGATGTTTACAGATAACCTTAGTATATTCACACCATCTATTTTTTTGTCTTTTTTTTTTCTTCTTCTTGTATGTGGATCCACAGTTGCATATAAATTGAAGGTCAGAAACATTAATCATAAAAGGTTATTCTTCTTTCAATACCAGGCTTCCTTTGCAATGTTTTCTTGAATCTGTAGTTACCATTGTATGTTCATCTGTGAAAAGGACGAGAGATTTAAAAGGAATTTTAATTTATTCAAGTAAAATGTTGGTTTTTTGAAGAAAGTTCAATGTAAATTTTACATGGAACACTGGAGTATTAATATAACCGTGAGAACGTTGCATCAGCGTTGGAGCTTTAAAAAGTTCAAAGCCATTGAGGATTTTAATATCAGTCATATTTAATTGAAAAAGAAAGGCAATGTAGTAAAAGCTTTGCACAAAAAAAGACAGCTACAAGAGGAAACTGTACCTTGCTTATAAGACTATTTCATATATATATATATATATATATATATATATATATATATATATAAATTTTTAAAATGGCTTGGGACTTGCCAATGTGGGGTATCTTGACGTGGTGGCAACGCATACTATGTAACTAAACCTCACTTTTTGCCTTGAAATGATGTGCACTTATTTTCCTGTGTAATTTTTATAATAGGATCACCCTAGCAGCACTCCAATGATATGCCACAATGAACAGGGTGTGCTCTCCAGTATTAGATTTCATGTTTATGCATTGGAAGAAATGACTCTCCTTCATAGGGATAGAAGCACCCCTCCCCCTACGGGTTCCTATTAAAAGACAAGCTAGCATGCTGAAAAGAAACTGCACATAGGCTTGGATAAGTAACAATTTAGGGTAAGTTACTCCTACTATTGCTAAAATGGCTAGGGATCTGCCAATGTAGGGTACCTTGATGTGTTGACAAGTTTATCAAACTATGCATGCTATTTAATTATACCTCTTTTTTTGGCCTTAAAGGGATGTGCATTAGTTTTTTTGTGTAATGTAGATATATGTATGTGTCTGTGTATGTGTGTAAATATAAATATACTGTATATATATATATATATATATATATATATATATATATATATATATATGTATATAAGCAAAAAAAGTTGGCACGCACTCCTGGATCTTGAAATGAATTAAAACGAACAAAAATGTATTAACTCATAATTAAAAACATATACGGATGCATAAGGTATACAGCTCACATGCCGGCCCCCCTTTCGGGTCTTGATCACAGCCGTTTTTTAAGAGGCAAAAGCCACCCCAGCTGCAGGCTAGAGCCTGATTAAAAGGCAGCTGGGAGAGCCATATGGGGGTGGTTGGAGTTGGAAGTCAGAGGGGGTTATTCACTAAAGTCCAAATTGTTGCGTATAGGTGCGAATTCGCCAGATAAAGACAGTTACAATTGACTGCTACTGTCACAGTCGCATCTTTATAATCAGAATATTGTCACAGTTGCAATTTTATTATGGGGAAATTGTCGCAATCTTAACTTTAAAAAATTGTCGCGACTTTACAATGGGGAAATTGTTGTGGATTTGCTGTGGGAATCTGCTGTTTGAGAGTTCAACAGTCGAATTCGCACCTTAGTGAATAACCAGCAGAAAGTTGATTCTGTGGCTGAGGCTGAAATCCTTGTGAGAGAAACATGGACTAGTGGTTAAAGACTCTGCTAAACAACTTGGCTTTGCAGCACTGTGAAACTCCAAGGAGACAATCTAGGAGAAGGAAAGCTACTCTGCAGTTGATAACCAAAACTGTATAGGGTGCAGTTACCCACTGTGTTTTGATCAAGTACTTTTTCACCCTGAAATGGGTGTTTCTAAACTGACTTGTTTTTCTAAAGAAAGGCTGTGCTTTAAGTTCGTTTCTTTCCTGAAATAGATTTGAAATGCCATGGAAACTCACTGTTTGTGGTGTGTTAGTCCCTAAAGGCAGCTCTAGCACTTGAGTGATCCCCTAATTTTATATATATATATATATATATATATATATATATATATAAATAGTGTGTATATATATATATATATATATATATATATATATAGTGTGTATATATATATATATATATATACTGTATATACACACACATAATGTGGTAGGATAGAGTGGTAGTGTTGGTGATAACTTTTTTATTGGATTAACAGTTTTAGATAGACAAACTTTCAAGAGATTTGTCCTCCCTTTATCAAGTCTCATGCAATACTGAATTTAGGAGTGGGTCACAAAGGCAAAGAGACATTATACTAAAATAAACAGACTATTGGA
>WMED01016257.1:0-13370 GCA_019650415.1 Pipa parva
TTTGTGGGGCAAGATGGTGTTGAAGGCAGAACTGAAGTCGATGAAGAGAAGGCGTGCGTAACTCTCCTGGTGCTCCAGGTGAGACAGAGTAGCATGCAGGGCAGTAGCATTTAGCAAACACAAAGCATTGCAACTTATTTAGAATAAAAGTAAATCAATCTAACAATTTTTCTAACAATTCTAACTTGTTTTCTACCTTGTTTTAAGGCAAAAATACTACCCTTTTGTGACAATAATATTCCGTTTAATAAAGTATTAACAATATGGTTCTATAGTCAGCCAAATCCTTTGAAGAGAATTATGTTTATATATACAATTTGAAAAAAGCATTTAATATAAACGAACAGCACATCCACACTTCTTAGGCTAAACACAACCGTCATTTGGCTTCTCTACATCTTTTTACTCTTGCTATATATACAATAAAAGTGAACCTAAAAGGTGACACAGATGACATCACAGGCTCTGAACAAACCATTATTCTTAACTGAATTCTGAAATCATGTTTCCTCATACATACAAACAGTGGCATAAGGGTTAATTATATAGACACATTTCCTCACCAGTGTAATGGCGTTTTGAAACACACCAGCAGCGCTCTATGAGTGCTGAGGTTTTCCACACCCTCCGTATTCCACAAACCATTCCTGTCATCTGGTACTGATCAGTAAAACTTCTTTCATTTCACCCGCTGATGGAAAGTGCAAATATTTTTCCGTGCTGCTAAAAAAAAAATACTGAAATTTAACCTGTAACGTTTAGGGGTTTCTCTTCTGTACAGTGTATCTAGCTGGCTTCTCTTTGATGGGTTAGATGAGGAAAACCTATTAGGAAATACTAAAAAAAAAAATGAGTCTACTTAAGTGAAATCAAATAACTGAAATAGTTTTTTTTTTTTTACCTATTCTCTAGTAGAGTTTAAATTGGAACTGATTCATACAATGCTACAAGCTGACTACTGTTGTACTGCATAGGGTAGGCCTTGGGTTGTGCAACCTGTGCGATTGTACAAGGCACTGTTTATAAGAGGGGCACAGCAGAGAAAAAAAAAAAGATGTGGCACTAAAACCACCAGCAAAATACATAGAAAACTATGACAAACTGTGGCTGTTATTTTTAATGGAAGACTAAATCTATCCAGTGAATTTTCCAGATGTAATTTACTGCCAAAAATGCTTGCAAATGGTATACTGTCTCTGGAAACATTTCTAGGTGCTTTGCCATGGTTGCCTACTAAAACAATGTCTTAGTTCTCTATGTGTGGCCGAAAGGAATAGATTAGATCACAAGGGTACATACATAACCCATTAATTTGCTGTTGTCACCCATAGGTGACCATCATTGTTTTAGTGGGCGACCTCCCCTCGTCATAGTTTTCTATGTGTATCATTGACCTAAAGGCTAAGAGATAAGTTGAAAATGTTTACATATGTTAGAAAGCATTGGGCTATTAAAATCTAATCACATACAAGTTCCACTACAATCAGTGGATCCCTCCTAAATTCATGGTATTATAATATTTTTATTCCTTATAAAAAAATGACATTTACAGTATTTCTCAGCAGATAATTAGAAAGGAGGTTTTACCAACAGAGGAGAAATGTTTCTTTACTTTAAGGGGTGCGCAGTCATGGAATTTCCTATCATTTTCCTCCAAGAATCCTGGTAATAAAATATTCATTGCCAAGGAGTTAAAATAGGCTGAGTGCCCTTTCAGAAGCATGAATTTACTTCTAGTTATTCTGTAGTTATTGGATAAATATTCGAGTGATTGATCCAAGAGCAGGAGTTATACTACTTAAATTAAGAAAGTTACCTTTTACAGTTAAATAACTTCTCTCTGCTGTATTCTCTCTAACTGGTGAGGGGATTTGCTTAATATGGTGGCACAGTGTCTATTTTTGTGAACAACACACTGCTAACAGAAAATAGAAGGGATGACCCCCCAGATAAAATCATTGACCTTCACATTGAAGGAAAACAAGGTTGTGATTCACAGTCTAACATACATTAAACTTCCTCCTTCCTTATTTGGTCTATACATATCTACCTACACTAAATATTCTGCAGCCACCTTGTAATAAGTATATTTAACAGAATTACTTTCAAATGTCTCCCAAACTTGACTTCACACCTAATCATTTCCTTAGTAAACCGATCTGCGTGGATTAAAATATCAACTTATTATCCTGTATTAAAGGTCCAACATTTTCAGCAACATTAAAGGACCAGTAACACTACAAAAATAAAATGAATATGTGACTTGGCATGGCAGTTATTTTATATCATACTTGTAAAAGTCTCAATCTTTGAAATTGTATACAGTTAGTCCTCGGGTTACGACGGCCTCGAGTTACGTCATTTCGGGGTTACAACACTTTATACGATGCCTTCTTCCGACTTACACGGTTTTGCGACGTAAGTCGAACTGCATGCAACCATGCCTTCTTCCGACTTACACGGTTTTGCGACGTAAGTCGAACTGCATGCAACCATGCCTTGTTCTGACTTACACGGTTTTGCGACGTAAGTCGAACCATACTATATGAATGTATGATCCGACTTACATCGAAATTTGGTTTACGACGCCGCGTAAGAACGGATCAACGACGTAAGTCGAGGACTACCTGTACTTGATTTTTATTGGTTTGTGTTATCTCTCTCTCTCTGCTCGTTGTAGCCAAATTTCTGTGGCACTTCATTAATAATATATAATGTAAAGTTTGGTTTGAAACAATATGACCAGGTTAGGTCTTGTTAACATTACAGATAAAAGATGACTGCAACCCAAAAAAAGAAAAAAAATCAAAATAATACAAATAAAGTTCTGTGTAGGCAGCCTTGGACTGGGAGTTGACAGGCTCACTGGGAGGCCCCAACCCTTGTGATGGCCATGTCACATGATCAAGTCACAGTGGAAGGTTAGGCACTATCAAGTTGTCCCAGCTGTCTAGTCACACACTGGATTAACATGGCAATTATTTAATTACAGCATATGCAAAAATGTTTTGTTTTTTTAAAGTTGAATAAATAAATGCATTTCCATTTTCTTTGGTGTTACTGTCCTTTTAAGCTGGCCACAGAGAAAACCTTCAAGCAACTAAAATAAGCCAGCAATTGTTTGATTAATTCTACATTTTTTTTACATCAATTCAATAGCTTGTTGAAAAACATTGTACGGTCAGTCAGAATGCGTTTCTAATATATTGGAAGATCATTTTTACAGATGTTTGTTACATTGGTTCAGTGAGGTTTTTTTGCCCCAACCAAAGTGTATAATTATCTGCAATTCTGGTTCAGACTTCACTGAATCGGCTAAAACATTGTACAGTGCACATGGCCAGCTTTATTCAAACATTTCATTCCTGACCTCTCCGAATGCTAACAATGATTATACAGTGGTTTATTCTAGGCAGGCTAATCTGCCACAGCTTAACTTGCATTGTGCTTCATATCTTAGTTGTGTCTCATTCAATCTATAATAGATGTTTCTCTTTGCTTTGGCTTTTTATAGGAGAACTAAAGTTAAAAAAAAAAGAGATATTAAAAACATACCTTATATTTAGTTTCAATGTTGCAGTCACAGCTTCATCTGGACTGTAATTTCCCTACACCAAGGCAGAGTTCACAGACCTTCAGATGACCCAGGAGTCAGCTCAAAGCTCTGCCGGCATATGGATATGGGTTTCAACATCATCATGCTCATTGCGGTGAGCATTCTCATTGGCCCAACAATGAATGTGATGATGTTGAAACCCATTTGTACCACCGATTTGATATGTGGGTGGAGCTTCGCTCTGGCTCACTGAGAATACGCTGAGTACTCCATTTTTTACTTTTTGGCCTGGAGTACTCCAATTTCTACTTTTTACTGGATTAAGGAATTCTTACAGCCCCATGATTCTGAAGTGCATCACAGGTCTGCACCATAAACAGTAGCCTGGTCTCAAGTCTCCTTTTTGCAGGCCATACAGCAGGTTCTCGCAACCCCTCCCTCAAAAAACAAATTATATACATGTTAAAGAGTATATGAAGCATAACCCTAACAGGAGCTGTTTTAGTACAGCTAGATTTGGTCCAGATAATAAAAGAAAGGAGTCTTCAATCAAAAAACTGCCATTCCAACATAACCCCAGATTGGTAAGTACATCCATCAGCGCAAGCTATAGCAGCCCTTATTACACTGAACCTTAATTGCCCTTTAATTTTTATGGTGCTCTTTTCTCTTGTATGTTAAGTCAATGACAATAGAAGTAGCTGATGTTATAAGACATTATAGTATTTATACCAGGCTCTCCTTAATTGACTAGTAGCACCAACAAAACAATTCTCTCTAGAGGTCATTAAAAGGCCACTATTTCCACACAAAAAAAGAAATTTTCTATTTGGATTGGCATGGCACTTATTCCTATGATGATTGTCTTTTCATGGAGCGCTCCATTTCTATGTATTATCTAGATTTCCATAGACAATGAACAGAGCTGGGGTTGGCTTTCTTGCACAAAGCAATACACATAAGGAATTTAACAATACAGACAGCATGCGTTATATAGGAATAACCGCACTTCCTGTATGGTGTAGTCGGGCAGAGAGAGGAGGATGCGAAGTCATGCGGAGTGATGAATGAAGGGAGGTGACATCAGTCTCCCACTATCCCACTCACTATTTACTGAATTTTCCATGTATTACTAATGAAATCTTGTTCCTACGTCATGTTGTAAACTAAACGCAGTCGCCATTCTTATTTTTCATTGAATTGGTGACATACGCAACACTGGAGCCCTGCCATCAACCCTGGAGCCCTGCCATCAACCCCCAGAGCCCTGCCATCAACCCCCTAGTTCGCCACTCTGATCTGGCGAAGGCAAAAAAGTGCTTTGCAGCATCTCAGCTAGTCGCATTTGCTACTTCGACACACTCCGCAATTGTCGAAGTACATGTGCACACGCACGCAAAGTAATGGAAAAGATACATCAGTTCGCGGAGTAGTGAAGTCACTCGAATTCACTTAATCTCGCGACCATTCGAATTGCTTCGCCTGACCTCGCGACCATTCGAGTCACTTCGTCAAAATGGCCGCCAGATAGCTTCTGCCAAACAGGCGGACACTGCCGGACTCTTAGAAGACATTCAACTGGTACAGCATTCAAGCCTTCGCCGATGTCCGCCTGTTGGGAGAAGTGAGCTGGCGAGCATTTTAGCAAGTGACTCGAATGGTCGCGAGGTCAGGCGAACCTCGGCGATGTGACTGGAGCAGTCGCCCGAACTGTTCGCACTACTTCGCACAATGGTGAATTCCCCCCTTGGAGTGAATTCTCATTCGACAGTCACAAATTCTCTATTCCTTATTCACTAAGCAAAGTTTTTCCATAGTGAAAAAGCAAGGGGTATCAGTATTTGTCTCTTACATACTGTGGCATTATCAGTCAACTGCTATCAGCCCCCTAATTCTCCACTTTATTCTTGTGATAAAATAGCAAATGCAACACAAGTACACCTTGCTACTTTGACAGACTCTGACCCTTGATGAACAGTTGAATTACCTGTGCACATGCGTACAAAGTGATGCAAATGCTATGTAAGTCCATAACTGTCATAAACATTGAAATTGGTCAGAAATTTGCCATGTTGCAGAGTTTGATAAATATGCGAAGGTTGGGAAATACCAAGTTAACATGAACTCAGACCTTTACAGGACTGTCTGGACTGAATAAGCCCCCAAATATTCTACTAGATCAGACTGGATCAATATGCTACTAAATATTTTCAGTCACTAAAATAACCCCCAAATGTCATAGTAACATGGTTTAAAGTTTGTTTATAAGGCTCCAATAAAATGGAACAATGGAAGTTTTTGGTGGAGAGTAATAACATGTTATTACCATTATAGAGATTTGACCTAAACACATTCCTGGCCATTTAAAAGTTAACAAAGAGGATTCTGGTTTGTGCAGACATTCATACATGGAATTAAATTATCCCCTTGTGGGATTTGGGTGTGTAGGAGGCTTTTGCAAAAAGCCAATGAACATTCTGTAAATTATACAGTTGATCGTGCATCTGGCTTTCAGACAGTTGATCCGTGGGAATAAGTAGGTTTTGGATTTAAATCAACATTCTATGGTTTGAATTGTGGCATAAAGATTATCTGAGAACTAGGCCCCTATTCATTTCGATAAAGATTACAGCCTCTAATAATCAATCAATGTTATAGCAACCTGCCCACGGTGTTAACCACATCCATGGACATTCCTAGGAATATTTGCCAGGGGAAGGGATAAGGAGGCAATAGACTGTTATCAACAAGCAGAATCTGTGTTCAGGAAAGTAAAAGGGTATACGATCCATTCAAAGCTTGCCTGATAGCATGGCAGTAATAAGTCCAATCAATTGTGTTGGTTTATATGTAATTAAACTTTGCTCCTGATTGAAAGTCTGTTCTGTCCATTGTCTGTTGCTGGATACTCATTATATTACAGAAGAAAAACTTGCATGGACCAAAACCTATTTAAAAGTCCACAGTAAAGTAATACTGAGCCCCTCTCAGCCCACACAGCAGCTGCATTAAATTGAAACTCTACAAACTCTTGTCACATTATCAAGAACGGATTAACGGACATGCAGTATCCAGCAAAACCTTGTGAAGAAGGAAGATGCATGTCGGTCATCCTTGTGCAACTACACTGCAACCCCTGTAAACTATGTATTTATGCCTCTGGGGCAGCAGATGCAATAACAACACTGTGCATTTAAAGTAAAGCTGAATGTTCATAGTCTTGCAAAAATTCTATGAAAGTGATTTGTGCAATATTCCCCTTCCCCTGCCCATATCTTGATGGGTAGGGACTCTAGGAAGGGGAGAATTCATAGAGAATAACTAATTGCCCCCACTGCTGAGTCCCATGCCTGCACTCCTGTATTTAACAGGCAACACTTGCAATATTTCCATTGTAATGCAATATAAGTGGAAAGCAAACGCACAAGTGCGCTTCGCGTTATTGTTGAGATTTTATTTCATTTCCAATACCCATGCCCATAAATCATGTTTTCCAAGAAAACAATTCTTAAACCATAGATCCATTATCCATATACGTATATGTAATGGATGATGGATTAGCCTGTTAACAAAAGAGATGATGTAATATTTGTAGACGAAGACGAAGTTCATGAACTTCTTCAGAATTCTATTTCAAGGTGTGTCATGGGTAGGGACAGAAAAACCTCCCTGACACTGCCTTAAAATCTGACCTTAGAGCCTTTTCTGTAATGTATTCTAATGTCACCACCAGGAAACAATCCAGAACAGCAAATGCTAAAAGAGTGAAGTAACAGGCAGAAAAATGCAACCTATTATTCTACAAGTAAAGTCAATTTACAAGTGTGTGTGGGGTCCCTTATTCCAGCTTTTATTTAAAGCAGCACATGAAGCACATTATGAAGATGCCTACTGTTTGCAAGCTTTAGGAAAGGATTGCTTGGCTGCATTCCCACTGCATTTTTTGGTATTGTTGTGTCATTATGAAGCAATTATGATTGATAAATCTACTTCTGTGCTTCTGACATTTAGTTCAGGATATATTTGTTGCCTTCTCAGGGCAAAATTGAATAAAGTCGGAAAGATTGCTCTGTTCCATGATGGTCAGTACATCCCCTTAGGTATATTGGAAGGATGAGAACAGCAACTCAACCAGTTCACAAATCAGCACACTACAATATATACAGTAATAGAGCCAGCTATTGTATGCTCTGAAAATACAAAAAAACTAATTTGAAACTAGTTAAAGCATTTTGCAACGTTGTATTTGATTTATTATTGTTTATGGTGCTAAACAAGACGGCCTGTGTGGTTTACTCCATAGGACTTAATGGATGCTATTTTTCCAGCTAAGCTACAAAGTAGCCAGTGTGGCTCTGGCATTAATGCATGTGGAAATGTTATTTAATATTTCCATGTCTTTTCAGTAGAAACTACAGGGTGCAGTCTATAACTATGTATGCAGTCTGAGTATCTCCTGCCTGTTCATGCATGCTAAATTAACATAGATCATAAAAAGTAGACTGAGCTAGAGGCAACCACATTGTATACATTATATTTAGAAGATTTCTTGCTTATTCAGCATTCCCATGGTAGTTACCAGTTGCTAATCTAGATCTGCACTCAAGCAGCCAGCTATATATACACTGAATGTATGAAACCTAAACAAGCAAACACCTCAAAAATCTCCCATTCTATGGAATATGCATTTTAACTTGAATTGGCAATTATATTGAATATACAAATTACTGTATTATAAAATAATGTTCTATATCTATCAAATACCGAGGTAATGAGGAAATGCTGGGTACTGCAGCTTTAGCCATTAATAGCAAACATTTACAATTAGTTTGGTCACATATAATTGCCTTTACTTAGTACCTGGAACAACCAGTAAATAGCAAGGCATTTAGCTCCTTAAGGTCTCTGAGTTTATGTTGAACTGCAGTTGCTGCAAATATGGCCACCATTAAAGACTGCTCCAAGGATGTGCTCTATAATCATTAACAGCAAAGCATAACTGGACAGGGAAAAATATGGAGCATTACAGAGAGTTTAAACGAATATTTACCATTGTTGAGGAGCCTCCTTAATAAGTTACCTCTGCATTTTATGTATGCAGGCAGATTATTATATAGAGCCATTAAAGTTGTAGCCAGCTTTATAAATAATCAAAGTGGCTTTTGAGTAAACTGAGCATCTTTATGGGTAAAACCACCATATTTATAAACTCCTAACACTTTTAGGTTTCTCCTTTGCCCTATTACAGGCATTTACCATGACTGGAATTTATTTTGTATTATTGACTATAAAAGCTTACTTGAGATCCTTTGTTCATTTATTCCAATTATTCACTTTATTGCCATGATAACAAAATAATGTATAGATAATTTGTTTTCATCTGTACATTTTATTTTATTTCAACTGTACATCTCTGTTTGCATTTCTAGCCAATACATTAACAGGCTGGCGCATTAGGGGTTATTGACTAAAGTCTGAATTGTCTCATAAAGGTGTGAATTTGCCACTTCCCCATATTCAGGTATTCTGCAATGTGGTGAATTTGCCAGTTAACAACGGTTGCACACTACACAATAGACACCTACCGACGCGGTCATGACTTTACTATGGTCATACTGTCATTAGCGCAGATTTGCTATGGGAATCATCTGCTGTTTAGTGAGTAAGGAGTAGAGAATCAGGGGTGTAGCCACCTAAAATGATGAGAATGAACTTTGACAGTCGAATTCCCACTTTAGACAATAACCCCCCCAATCTTTATGCAGTGTTTGTGTATGTTTTAATTGTTTTTCAATTGAATTTTCTAATATATGGTTAGCGCCCTTAGTGCTACAGCATGATCAATAAAGAGAAACTTCAGTGTGCAACACAAGAGTATTATGTGCAGTTTGCACAAATAAAGCGAATCTTTTAAATCTTATTCATCAAAGTGCATCCTACAGACACAAATTCAATATTCCTTATTTACTAATTAGGGGATTCCCTTGTAGAAGAAGTAATTGGCAATGAACACTATTCAGCGCGTAGTCAAGTGTAGTGTGTTGAACAGTAGCAGCATGTGTAGAGATGCAAATTTGATCATCCGAAATGAAGTAACGACATCTTCCCATTATTCTTCTTTAATGTTACTATAAATGTGTCTTTCTTAGGTTACTATCAAAGTACAATGAATAGGCAAGATTGATTATAAGGAAGGACATTGTCACCAGTTTGACAGAGTTTGATCGCCACTACTTTCACTGTATTAAAGTCTCCTGCATTACAACATGTGATTTTTATATCCATTTCTCTGTGACACTATTCATAGCTTATGTTGCACTGGTGTATTTTCTCTGTCTTACTCCAAACTGGAGCCAGGACATCAACTGGCAAAGTCAATTTGTGAATTCGGGCCAGTACACAATTCAGCATTTCAACACACTCCTACATCATAATATGAAGAAGTGATGTTGTGTGGGGTCAGATTGGATGTGAATTCTCCACATCACAGAGTTTAATGAATATGAAAAGTTGGGGAAGCGTTGAATGTATGCAAAATTCACACATCTACGCAACTGTTCACACTTTGTTGAATAACCCCCATTTGTATTTATTCAGGAATAAACTCCACAATAACTTTTTGCAGTCATATCTGCAGAGGACTGTGTTTGCAGCCAAATTACCAAATTCAGTCTTAATTAGAACCACACAGATTGAATGAGTCAGCTGGTGGAAGCAGAGTCATTCAATAAAATCCATGGAAGCTGTAGATGTTTCAAGCACCTCTAAGAAATAAAACATCTGCGCTTTCTACATGCTCAGCAGGAGAGTAAAAATATATAATAACACTCAAAAAGCAGAACCAAAAAAACTAAATTCTATAACACTCAAAAAAGAAGAACAAAAAAAAAACAACAAGAAAACAAAATTCTATAAACAATTTACAGAAGGAGCCTCGGGGATCTCATCAGCAGCCATTCTCTCCCACAGAGATTCATTAGGAAATGCTCTGAACTCCAAACTAGAGTATTTTCAGCATTACTGTTTTTGTCCCACACAGGATTTAGGCACCATATTAGGTAGATAATAGGTAACATGTGACTAACATACTCCACCAGAGGAGGAACTACCATTTCCCTTGGATATCATTTTTCTCTAGACATATTTTCATTGGTAGGAAGTTTCTACCCAGAGAGTTTGCTCTTGCTGGGTAAGGGAAAGTCTCCCGATATGGAGCTTTTTGTAACACATTTAGGATCTGTTGCAACAAGCTCCGTCTTACCTGTGGAGTTTATCACAACAGGCCCTCCCACACTCAGCCAGAGCCATTTATTTCAGGACTCTTTCTGTGAGAAGTTCCCACCTATGCATATGTGTCCCACTAATGGTTAGATTGTATAGAGAGACATATAATGAGTTATTGAATAATGTCCAAATTGTCGATTAAAAGGTATAAATTTGCCAAGCTAATGACGGACGCACACTATGGGAATATTGTGGCGGATGAGACTTTACTATGGGAATATTGTGGCGGATGAGACTTTACTATGGGAATATTGTTGAGGTGAAAAATTTACTACTGTTGTGGATTTGCTATGGGAATCCACAGTTCAGTCAAAAAGGAGTAGAGAATCAGGGTGTAGCCACTCGGAGTGAAGAATTTGACAGTCAAATTTTCACTTTAGTCAATAACCTCTTCAGACTGTAGAATGTAACATACAGGAGAGGAAGCAAATCATTTATTTACAGTAATCAACAACCAAAAAAACAGGAAAAAAGGAAAGAGTATTGGAAAAAGTAAATCAAATGCATAATTTTTTAAAAAAAAGTATCTGGGAATGGCCTTCTTCTATTTATGTAATTGCAAACTGCGACTCTGACATAAATATGAACTTCAGCTATGGTGTTATTCTCTTGCTTGATGCAGTATCATGACCATTTCTTTCACTATGTGGCCATTTAGGGTATTCATCATGTTTCTTAGTGACAACTTACCAAGGTGTAGTTGTCAATATGATGGATTGATAATTTGTGTTATTTATGCTACTATCTTATGGTGGTCAAAATCAGGACTAAAAGTCTACAAAATTGTGTCAGGTTCAAATTTATATAAGATTAATTTAAAATAGATACAAACTAATACAAACCAAACTCAAAATATGACCAAAAAAGTTAAAAAGCCATTAAACCAACAACAAATAAGTGAAAAAGCAAATATCACAGCAGAAAAACACTTGAAAAGCTGAAACAAATATCTACAGACAGACAGAAACCAGCAAGAAGAAATCCAAATCATTGAACTCTCTTCCTTTTCTTCTACTCCAATCACGCAGTGGGGTAGGAAGGAATTACTGCAGTTATTAGGGAGTCAATTCTGACCCTCTGGTCCCCACCTATCAGCCAGGAGGGCATTAATCATACCCTGGAGGGATTTCAGTTGCTAATGCTCTCCCTTTCCACCAACCCCCTTGCCACAGTGTGTTGGGGCCCTTAGGTAGGGCTAAGGGGTGTGGGTCAGAATTGATGTGCCCAAGTTATATCACCCTACCCCACTGTGTATTGACCTTCTTCTTTGACAGATATCCCTTAACCCCAAGCATAGGATAGGGGTATGGGGTTCTAGGCACCCCTGAATATTACTTTTACTATTTACTCTATCCCACTAGGTGATTAGGGAAGGGGAAAGATTAGGTTAAAAAAAATCAGAATCTAAAATACGTACACAGGACATTTGTTTATAGTTGGCAGATAAAATTCAGGCATTTAAAGGATCCAAATGACTTTAAACACTGTGCAGGGGCCATAGAAGGACACAAGATATGTAACAATGTTTTTGCAATTTTAAAAAGTATCAAAAGCCAAAGCCAAAACCTCTGTCAAAGAATCAGAACCTAAACAAAACCAAAACATGGTGATGTAATCAAATCAAAGACACAGGGGTCTGTGCACATCTCTAGAATATTGTCAATGCCATAGAAAAAAGACAGAAGAACAATAATTCATAAAGTAGAGCTAGTGGTACATATAATATATAGTGCATGCACAGTGCTGCCACTTTAAATATAAGGTGGTTCTGGGTCACAAGTTTTGATGTAATGCAGGAAGTCTATATTAGAGAGTATGCTGGTCTCCATCTTGTTTACCTGTTACAAATTGATGTACTATGTTCCCAAGAGTAAAATTGGTTCTTTTACTGCTACATTCCTGTTGTCTGCCTGTACTCCGGTGCACAGCTTACCCACATGCCTCAATATTCAGCTTAAACAAAGACAAGTCAGGTTAGGAAGTGTATATAAGTGCAACTGCAGGACTGGGAGGTTATTCTTTCCACAAGAATCTCCTGTGTAACTAATAAAATATTGAGGTATAGTTATGGAGCTTGTAATAGCATATTAACGTCCTCACAACACCTCTGTTGTTCATTCTATACATGGGATGCTCTCCAGATGCTGCAATTTCAGTCATTTCAGGACATGGCCTCACCCACTGCCCATTTATATGCCATATAATCGCTAAGCTACATCCCAAGGACTGCAACAATCATCTGGATTTCTTTATGTACAAAAACCTCAATTAAATTATCTGCAGTTTGTCACTTGGACAAAGCATTAAATCATACACAGACGTTTGCTAGAAAACATACTGTTATCATTTTACACACAATCATTCCTTTTTGTTCCAAAACTTCTCAGCTATCCACCCTGTTTCACTCTTGGATAAAGCAATGGGCAGAAATTAGTTCAAATGTTTACAGTGATGCATGTACTGAGGTTTATTGTATCTATATATACAGTATATACAGTATATACAGTCAGTGCCGGCTCTGCCATTAGGC
>WMED01016258.1:0-13370 GCA_019650415.1 Pipa parva
GTTTAATACTAATAAATGTAAGGTTATGCATATGGGAAGCAGAAATGCATGTGTAGATTAAATGGGAAAACACTGGAAGGCAAACAAGGAGAAGGATTTGTAAATTATAGTTGACAATAAACTTAACTGTACCAACCAGTGCCAAGTGGCAGCTGCCAAAACAAATAGGATCATGGGGTGCATTAAAAGGGGTATAGACGCACATAACAAGAACATTATTGTACCTCTTTACAAAGCACTGGTCAGACCACACATGGAATATTGTGTGTAGTTTTGGTAGGTTATTGGCTAAAGTCTGAATTGCTTCGTAAAAGGTGTGAATTCGCCAGCTAAAGACGGTCGCAATAGACTGCTACTGTTGCAGTCACTACTTCATTATGGGAATATTGTCACATTTACAATGAGTCGCAACTTTTAAATTGTTTAGGTCGGGGATTTTTTATGGGAATCTGCTGTTTGAGAATTCAACAGTCGAATTCTCACTTTAGTCAATAAACCCCTTGGGAACCAGAGTAGAAGAAAGATGTGGTTGAGCTTGAGAGGGTTCAAAGGCGGCTACTAAAGTAATAAAAGGAATGGGTAAACTAGAGTACCTAGAAAGGTAATCAAAATTGGGCTTGTTTAGTCTGCACCAGCATAGAAGGGGTTTCTTTACTGTAAGAGCAGCGAGGCTATGGAATTCTCTCCCATGATCTATTTATACCAGGAACTGTATATAACAAGGGGATATCCTATGTGTTTAGAGGATGAAGATAAATAAAATGTGATAATATATCCTCTCTACTGCTTTAGAATATTTAGCTTATTCTTCATGTCATCAGGGACTTCTCAGCTAACCAGAATATAGTCCCTGGGGAATTACATCATCAGCCTCTTCCCCTTTATTTATTCCCCGGCAGCAGGCAGTATATTTCAGAATAACAGCACATCTGACACACAAAGACCTAAGTGGGATCTTTTAAAGAAGAAATGTGAGCGGGTTTAAAAAAAAATGACTGCAGAAGGAAAGCTGGGATAGGATAGTTTCACTTGGGAGGCATAAGTTATTCATTAAAGGGAGAACAGTCGCAGAAATGCCCAAATTTACATCCTTATGCGACTTCTCCAATATCGCTTATTAAACAAACTCTGCAATGTAATGAATTTGCGACCAATTCAAACACTTACACCAGTCCCTGACTCTTTGGGGGTTATTCACTAAAGTCGGAATTGTTGCGTATAGGTGCGAATTAGCCAGATAAAGACAGTCACATTTTTATAATGAGAATATTGTCGCAGTTGCGACTTTATTATGGGAAAATTGTCGCAATCTTAACATTAAAAAATTGTTGAGACTTTACAGTGGGGACAGTTGACAGTTGAATTAACACCTTAATGAATAACCCCCTTTGCATCATTTTTCGTGCACGTGCATAGGTAATCCGGCTATTCAGCTTGCGACTGTGTCTTTCAAAGAAGCGATTTCTGCAAGGAGTGCGGCTCCAAATTCAGATTGGTGAATTGAGGGGTTGATGACAGGGCTCCAATGTTGCGTTAGGTGACTATTCATTAAAAAAGTGACAATGAGGACTGCGACTAAATTAGTCTACTAATAAACATGAACTAGGCACAAGGTGACATATGGAAATAAGTATTATCCACTTATATACAGTTAGTGGGATATGATAAGGCTGATGTCACTGCCCTTCATTTGTCGAATTCACCTTATTCCACATGACTTCTCATCTTACTATTGTGCGGCTGACTACGCCACACTACGCATGTGACCACCTCTGTCGCTGTCTGCTGCTCCATGAATAAGGAGAAGAGAATTTCCATCTACCTGATCGTAGTGATGCAAACAGATGCGAAGTCGCTATGCAAGGCGAATTCACACTTTAATTAATAACCCCCATAGTCTTATCACGCCAATGACCTAATGAGGAGTCATGGCCACCTGCTGCCCCAGTTAGGGCTGTTGTAGATAACGGTAAATAACTTTGGAACCCTCTGATATGTCATATGGGAAACAATGTAGTCAGTGAGATTTTCTCAAGACTGATGTGCTGGGTTCACTGTGTTATGATATTACTGCTGTGAAAATGATGGAAAGTCCAAAACAATCTCTTGGTATTTTATTATTTATGACAAAGCAAACATTTTTTGATATGTTGTTATTATTTGGTTCTTTTCATTGTCCTGCTATTACCTTCATCATTATTTTATCCTACCACTCCTTCTGCAGAATCTTTCACCCAGGGCAAAGTTTTTTCAAGATTGTTACATGGTCGCAGTCTGCTTTGCGGAATAAAAACAAGCCTTTTGGTTTCAGTTTAATGCAGTGCTTATAAGCCTGTAAAATGATACAGTGTTACCGGAGTCCAATTGTTGGGTGGATAAAAAAAAAAAAAAAAAAAAAGCAAAGTTCAGGAATGTTCCGGATAAAAGGAGACAGTAGAGTTGTGCACGGTGTTAGCCATAGATTTATGCAAAGACAATAGAGTACAGGTGATACCTTTTATTGGCTAATGGAATAGATGGTAAATGCAAGCTTTCGAGGCTCCTAAGGCCTCTTCATCAGGCAATAATATGGAACTGAGAATGACAATTTTATACAGAAACTGGTACATCACAGCTAAATGTTATCAGTTTGACATCAAAAAAATCACACACTGGAACAAAGCAATAAATTCCAATCTAACAACAACAAAGTCTCTAATGGCCCCACGTTTCATACCTATGGACTAATGGCCCAAATTAACCCCTCTCCCACAGTTTATCCTGTACTGCAATTTGATGAATTGTTTAACTACATTGCTTTAATTCACATTTTTACAACTGGTCGACACTCCAAATGGGTGTTGAACAGATAACAACTGTACCAGTTTGTGACTTTGTAGTTTTGCGATGTTGTTTCACTGATAATATCTCACTATATAGCATTAGTTTTTTTGGCTTTATTGTTGGATAGATGACCCTGGGGGTCCTGCACAGCTTAAGACCAGTACCTCCTTGCAGAGGTTAAAGGCGAAGACCAGGGATCTCTTAGACTCTGTACCTCGCAGTGTACCTAAAGCCAAACTCCAAGGTAGTACAGTGGGTCCACATGACAATATGTTTCCAATGAGAAAGGTTGAAGGAGCAGTTTAGTCACACCATCAGTTATTTTCCTGCCTATTCTTCAATGGTGAAGAAATGCTTTTTACGCAAAATATTATTTACTATTTTCCATACTGTTCAAATGACAGTTTTTTAATTTTTTTTTACTGATATATAAATACAGTATATATACTGTATATATATATATATATATATATATATATATTTCTTTTGCCTTCTGTTACTTTCTAAATTTCCCAGACTGCTCACTTTTGCCAGCATTCACACGAATACCAAGGGGGCTATTCGCTAAAGTCCGAATTGTTGCGTATAGGTGCGAATTCACCAGATAAACACAGTTGCAATAGACTGCTACTGTCGCAGTCGTGTCTTTATAATGAGCATATTGTCGCAGTTGTGACTTTATTATGGGAAAATTGGCCCAATATTAACATTAAAAAATTGTCGTGACTTTACAATGGGGAAATTGTCACGGATTCACTATGGGAGTCCGCTGTTTGTGAATTCGACAGTCGACTTCACACCTTAGAGAATAACCCCCTTCAAATGTGAAAACAATACTGAATCAAATATATATATATATATATATACATAGTATATAACACAACCACTCTATCCTAATTTATAGGATTATACAGTATATATATATATATATACTGTATATAAAATGGTATTATCAGTTCATTTTTAAAAAAGTAAAATGTAACTTGTATTTCAGATAAACTTAACCCTTGGATGTCTTCAGGCATAGCATTCACTTTCATTCCCAGCATTCCTCTGCTTTTCCCCAAGAATACCTACTGTATCTTTCATACTAAATATAATCTGACCATCTCTTTGCTTTCCTCTTTCCTTCCCTCCATATTCTTCACCAATACATATTTTATTTACACCGTTCTTCTCCCTTTACATCACCTCTATCTTATTCCCATAATCCTTCACTCTCTCTCATTACCCATAACTTTTCCATCTTCTGTGCTTCTCATTGCATTGTAACTCTCCCCATCCCACAAGGCTTTTCCTTCTCTAATTCTTTTTTCTGTTCTGTCATTCAGTGCCATTGCAGATCGCATCAGTCAGTGCAGCTGGCAGTGCCCAGCCGAGTGTGAGCTCCCTGCAGGCTGCCAATCCAAATCCTGCCATGAAATGTCTTCTAGACCAGGTCTGTCATTATCTTGCACTAATATTACAAAGATTAGTGATCTTCGCAGTCTGAATTGTTTTCTCCCTGATAATCCTTCTATTCAAAGAACAGTCTAAGAGCTTGTTTAAAGCTGTGGGGCAACTTAATCCAAGAGTATAAGTATAGCAGTAAATTTAATACAATCAAAATAATAATAATACCTTTAACTAGAGAGATCCTTGAAAGTGGGCAGAGATACAAGCAAAAACACATGTATATATACTGTATAAATATATATATATATATATATATATATATATATACTATATATTGTGGTACTGTGCTATATATTTAATTGTCTTACACTTGGCTATGATGGAGCATATTTGTATGTATGAATGTATGTATAATTTTATTTATAAAGTGCCACAAATTTACGCAGCGCTGTATAATTCAGATTTGCTGTATTTTATGACAATGCAATGCTTTTATTTGCAAATATTCTCTATCTGTATACATCAATAATACATTTTGTTCCCAAATGTAAAGATTGTTTCTGAGAAGTCACTAATCTAGTTTTAGGTAAATGTTTACCGGTAGTTTTAGTATCAAAGAGGCAGTAGATTTTCATTAAAGATATTCACTTAGGCTTGTAAATAACAGTTATTTACACTCCGCTGCTAAATACAGTTTCCATGTTTCTAGTTAAAATCGTATGAAATAATAGGGTACAAGGCGAATATAAAATGAAAAGCACGTTTCTGAAGCACAAGAATGGAAAGGGCTGGTGTCTGGTTACGCTCCATGCCAAAATTCATACAAGACATGTCTGGAACGCTCCAAGGTTGTTCATCCCTCAGCACAGGTTCTCCTGGAGAAACTATGTTTGGTTCTGAAGATAAAGCTTCTTTTTTTTTCTATGTTTCCTACTAAGACCAATGTGCAAGTGGGAACTCTAACCCTGGGTGCTGATTGGCTGGCAGTAAATAATTACTTTACTAGAGGTTGTTGGATCCTGACTAAACAATTATATGAATGCATGGCCGTGTATAAAGAGAGAGAAGCAGGAAATAATATTTCATACAGCTAAACCCTTGCACGTTGTGTATATCTGACTTGCCTGAGATACCATAGAGAAACCATAGAGAAACCCAGAAATGTGATTCGCTGGACAGCTGAATAGAACACGAGGGAGATATGGCATGTGGAAGGGTGTGTCCAGAATACATGGGGACAGTGAATGCTGATGGAAGGGTCATACTGAATGAATTATCCTGTCCAGTTTACTTGCATGCACTATAAATGTCATTAGTGATCCTTCAGACAGCTGGGACAGTTTGCCCCGGGGAAGGACATCACCTTAGCTACTAATGATTATGTTTCCCATTACTAAGAATTCATTTTCAAAGCAGCAGCACATGTTAAGTCAAGAGGAGCACTGGTAGGGTAACAACTATCCCTAGTATGTGATTTCACTTCATGCAGTACCACCTCCCATACCCCCTTTTGCAAGCACTGTGAATTGCAGGGGTATCGGGGTTTTTGTAGCCGGCAGTGGTGCAGTGGATCAACTGGCACCCTGAAAATATAGACCCTGTCCCAGCTGCAACTGAAATAATGCCTGAGAAACAGTGCTGTTAGTGTGACCAGAGAGCCCTAATCCTATGTGAAGAGTTAAAGATACAGCTTAAAGTGGCAGGATACCATTACATTCACAAGTGTTTATTCACCTGTATACCTGCTGCGAGTTTGAGCCTATTCCACTTTCATTAAGATAACATTTTCTTATATCACCCTTGACCAGTTTAGACAGTACCCAACAGTCCATTATCATACTTCTCAATGCTGCATGGGGTGGACATGCTGACATCACTGGTACACTGCCTATTAATTTCTGATTGGCTGTGCACTGGTGACATCATTAGTGATGTCAGCAATGCAACATCTACCAGTGCACCACCCACACCTCCCTGATTGGCTATATGCCATTGATGTCTATGAAAAGGGGATGGAGGAGGGGCTATGATTGGGGAGAGGGACTAGGGACTGAGGAACAGGACTGGAACAAAAGGATTGTTCCACAGAATCTGGGACACTTGGGAGGTCAGCATTATACAACTTACACTGGATATACTTGCCTCTCAAACTGTACCGAATCCTTTTATCACGAGTGTTTTATCATGAGTGTATCACTTTTTATCATGAGTGTACCAGTTATGCCTTATAGCATTTCAGCGATAGCTTAAGACAGGACTAGTCAAAGTAACTATTCTTAACACAGTCACATATGTCACGTCACTTCATGTCACTCTGAAAAAACACAAGAAGAGTCATTGAGAATTTGACTGTTGCAGTGAATTTTCATTCATTCCTTATTCACTGAATGGAGAATTCCCACAGTAAAGTCGCGACTTTCACATGGCAAAGCCACATTAGTAGCCGTCTATTGTGCAGTGTGCGGCCGTTGTTAGCTGACGAATTCACCACATCGCAGAGTTTGTTGAATACCTGAATATGAGAAAGTGTCAAATTCACACCTTTATGCGACAGTTCAGACTTTAGTCAATAACCGCCACAAGTTTTTCAAACACAAATAAATGTTGTTGTTTTTTTTATTTTATTTTAAAGAGGTTGTCCCTTTAACATAATCACCTGTCATTAATTGAACACTCGACGCATCCCTCAAGCAGTATAAGAGGTATTCTCCAGTGCTGGTATTTTCTAATTTTTTTTTTTGCCGTTTTGTTTCAAGAAGTCCGGACTGTGAATTTTAAGCTGATTAAACCTCTTCGCTGACTCTGCATTTGCAAATTACACAGACACAATTTGGCGGAATATCAAATGCTTCTGTTTTTGTATCATAGAGTTCCCCTCCATACTCTGGCAGTCGTCATTCTCTCCCAATGTTCCACTCAACCTTTATTTTAATCATTGCCAGTAAGTTAACCCATTAACTGCCGGGGATTTTTTTGTTTTCTTACCGCAATGAAACAAAAATAAAATTTACTACCTGGATAAAAAAAAAACCTACCCATTAATGATACGTTTGAGAAACAAGATCTGAATGTTTTGATCTAGTACATTGTAATTGGATTTATTGCTTTAAATGGGACCATTAATGAATGTGTCACGGTTATTTCTCAGTGAAGCTGACAGCATTTAATATTTGTATTTGCATTGAAAGTACGTCACATTTTTCATGTCAGAAGAGCTTTTGTGCTAGTTTAAGCCTACATTTATCACACTCTGAGAAAAGTTTTTCCCCGGCACAGAAAGATCTTCAGCTACTATATTATTTGGTAAAAGTCTGTTATCAAACTGTCGACAAGAAACTCAGCTTGATAATAAGGTTCTGCAGAAGAACAACAAGTAGGTGTGTCTTTTCCTTTCACTACTTATTTAGGCCTAACAAAGAAACAAATAATGCTTGGCTTTTAACAGAGATAATTCCAGAAAATACCACAGAAACTGCAAATATGGAAAAAAGTTGTACATCTTTGATAATGAGATTTAGCTAATTTCCCAGAGTCCTCTGCTTCTTAAGCTTAAAGCATTCAGAATTATTTTGGCGGTGGTATAGTTAAAATGCTGAACTATTTTTTTTTTTTTTATAAACTAGAATAAAACAAGCATCTGCAGATATGGTTAGCAATATAAGTATCAAAGCAGAGGTAGGGCTAAAGCAAAATGAAGATTAATGTAGATGTTGGAAGGAAGGAAGGAAGTACATATCTCTAGGATAGATTCAGTAATAGAATACAGTAGGGACACAACAGATTAAGCTATTATGGCACTGGAAGCCCCAACAAGGAGTGAAAACTTCTCCATGGCTTAGGATGGCAATGATAGAGGAAGTGAAAATAACTCTCTGGATCTCATGCCTAATGATGTAAGCAGTGCAAGGGGTTCTATGATGCACTGTGAACCTGGTAAAACCTGAGAGCCAAGACAAGTAAAGACACCGCGATGGTCCCCCTTTTTGTGTAATGAATAGCACATACAAGCTGACTGAACCAAGAATTCCCAACATTATTTTTTGGGATTCTGGGAGAAAATAAATTCCACTATTCTGAATGTGTACAAGACAGAAACATTGTGCTACTTTATATATGAACCAATACATTTAAAGTGAGGTGTTGTGTTAAAAAATCATTTCCACTGAATGTATTTTGGGGTGATTGTGGCATTTTTGGTGGAAGTGGGTTACATGAGACAATACCCACTGGACAAGTGTGCAGGTATCTTTTCTGTGCTTTCCCTGGCAAGACTGCCCATAGCATATGACAAAAGTTAGCTTGGCCCAGCAAATTATATAATAGCCCCTGATCTGCCATGAAATGTGGGCAATGTAGTTATTGGATACTTTATGTAGCTTGCATATAAGACCTCATTCCCAAACAGATTGAAAGACAAAAAAAAAATAATTTCACGGAGGACATGCACTGCCCTTTAGAAAGGAAAATGTAATATGGCATATGTCTTTAAATCATGAGGGCAAAAATAGAAGATTTTACTCTGAATGTAAACTCTTGTCAATATAGCCTTAAGACAATCCAGCATTCAGGAAGTGTGATTCACAAGGATCCCTTTAAATTCAATATCTTCCCTTCTCCAGGGATTTCTTCTTAAAAGCTAAAGGAGGAAGCTGTGTTTTGGGAATGGTGCTGCACTTTGAGACTCTAAGGAGAGATCCCTGGAGAAGGGAAGATATTGAATTTAAATGTTGAATTTATTTTGATGTTTATTGTGAGAATTGGGTGGAGAGATGTATGCAGCACACCCCAAAAGGAACAATTAGATGCGCCTGATCCTAACTTTACTTTTATCTGAAAGACAAAAAATATGGAATCTAACAGTAGCCACAACAAGTAAGTAAGCAAATAGTAAGTTCACAAGTAAGCACAATAGTGCTCTGTTCTTAACTGTAAATCCCTCTGGAAGTGTTGCTATACAACCCATCTGGTTCTTTCAACATTAACATTTAAAAATCACATTGTTTTTATTTTAATATATATCTGTTAAAACATGGGTCAATAGTGTACTGCCATTTATATACTGTACTGTGTTATATAAGGTTCAGGTGAATAAGAGAGTTAATCATCAGCTGTTTCAGGCTACAGGCACATTCAATGAAGCCTGTCCGGATGCTTAGAAGTCAGATAATCTTAACCGGTAATACATTGACGCAGTTTTCATAGCCACAGAGATGAATCGATAAAGCAAAGGCAGCTGTTATAATGCAGTCAGATTTGTCTATGATATATATCCACCAATGTCAGGGGATGCTAAGTATAAAAATCATTTTGAAGGGAAAGAGATGCAGAATCATTTGGGACACAGCCAAAGAGCCACTTAGCTAAATGATTAAGATGTAGGCTTTGGGCTTCCAAAAGTTTGATGACCTGAAAGGAGACAGTATGCGGTAAAAATAAAAGATGGAGTGGTGTTTACTGCATAAGAAGGGAGGAGGATAAAGAAGATAACTGCTGAATCATCTGTCCATACTGGGCAACCATCAGCTTACTGGATTCTAGTGCATATATCAGGTACAATTCCCAAAACACACCAACCACCAAAGTCAATTGCTGCACAGGTCCTGTTGGGGGTTACAGTTATTTAGTAAAAGAGAGATAAATGGGATGTAGTAACAAATAACTGGTATGTGGTAGTGGTGAGCATACTTATTATATTGACTTTGGTGGTATGGATGTTACCTTCTTCCAGATGGATCTGTGGACCTATGATACCCAGATGAGGGATTTATAGGTATTGTAATGTTGAGTAGTGTTGGGGAAGTTTGTTACCTGTGGAAATGGTTGACTGGTTTATTAAATGTCCTCTCTTAATATTAAGGAATGTAAAGGAAGGGACATCAACAATTGTGGTTGGAAGCCATTATTTAGACCCTGGTGATATCTGCACACGCAGCAGGGGCAGTTCTGGCCCTATTGACGCCCTGGGTGAACCGCCCCCCCCTGCCCCATGACACACCCGTCCCATGCCGAACCCCTGCCCCGTGCCCCCCACTCACCTCCTCCAGCGTTCCAGCGATGTACCTCCTCTAATGAGATAAGTTGAAAGCAAAGGCGCTCCTTAGATGCTTTGGGTCTTGCCAGCAGCTGCCGAAATACAGCCGACAAGACATGAAGCAGCAAGGAGTGCCATCGCATTCAACTTACCTCATTAGAGGAGGTAAGTCACTGGAACGCTGGATGTGGGCGACAGCGCCCCTCAAATAGATTGCGCCCTGGGCAGTCGCCCACATCTCCCATCGGTAGAACTGGCCCTGCACGGCAGATCTGTTGACGTTTCACCAGTTAAAGCATTTAGAGGCAGATTCAAAATGTGAAATTTTCTGGGACTGACCCCAAGACAGAGTATTTAAACCCAGGTCTCAGGGTTTCAGTGGTTCATCACAGTAAACCTGTGCTGCATAAGCACATAATTATGGACAACTGAAGAACTACTAATGTACCCTAACCATAACTGATATGCTAAAAGTACAGGGTCTGCCATTTTAAACTACTATAATATGAAGCAGCAAATTCCTTTTTGGGTTTGTAGCTTTCAGCGCAGAATAGGCTTTATATAACTTTATCCCTGCAAACTGATGTTTTTGTACAGATGGAGTACACTTCGGTGCACCTGCTTCTTAAAATTAAAAGTTCCTCCTTCAGACGTTCAACTTCAATGTAGAAACAGTGATACTGTTCATCAAAACATGCTCCAGATGGAGCACAGTGGTGTGCCCCATCTGTATATGTCTGGGTAGAATGCAGTGCAATTAATCAGGCTAGGTGCCCGGAGCTCTTTTATAATAAAGCTGTTGCAAACATTTCTGAAATATGAATAATCATATAATAAAATCTAAATAAATATAGAAAGTTAAAAAAACAACATAGTGGGAAAAAAAAAGTAAATGTAAGAAGTTTTGAAAAAAAATTGGGAATGTCCTACACATAACTTCTTAATTACTCTCAATAATGCATTATTCTCTGCCCTTAATGTGTTTAGAGGTACACTGCCAATGAAGGGCTTTTAAGTCCTTCAATAAACCTTATATTGATTAAAGCAATAAAATCTTCTGTGGCTTGAAGGATCCAGAATCGGGCTCATATTAGTAAAAGATTTATTGTCTGGAGATGTGCTCTTTCCTGAGATGGCTAGCACCCGTTGAGCATTTAAAAAAGTGGCATTTCAACTAGTGGGCTATTTAAACATAGATGCTACCATTTTTTTGCTTGGACAAGGAGTTTTCAAACATTGCAAATATTTTTTTTTAGAAGCTTTATAATGAAGAGATCTACTGCTCTCGTCGTTGAATGGATCTTGGCTCAACTTCTTTAGATTTTGAGAGGAGTTGAGTCCATATCTGATCTGCAGTACACAGTTAGAGACTTCCAAATGATCATCTGGGAACCTCAGCAATTCAGCTATTTCAGGAGTCATAGAGCCTTTAAGAAATCTAGACGCTCTGGCCTCTTCTGTACACAATGAATCAGTTCCCGAAAATTGGTTTATTTGTATCGTACTGGAATTGTACTAATGTACTAACAAGAACTAGTATTGTGTGTAATGAAATAGCAAAATGGAAGAACATAAAAAAAAACGGTTGCTGATGAAAATTTAATAAATCCAGCACCAGAATAATAGCAGCAGTACCAATTAATAGAGGGACTGTTTCTGGTGAGACACTAGTTTCTTGTGTACCTGGGAAACCTCTTGAGTCCACCTGCCCTGTAATTCAATCCAACGTGGGCAGAGTGAAGTGATTTGGGTTTGTGGTCTAAGAGGGGTGGGATTTGGGGAGGAGCTTCACATTTTAACTTCAGGCCAGAGAACTTAAGTGTTTCCATGGAGACCTGGTGTTTCCTTTGCACACCAGCAGTTTCTGGATTAAACCCATCAAGTCCCCGGGATTGGTTTCCTGTATGCACAAATGCAGTGACGGCGAACCTTTTCGGCACTGAGTGATAAAAAGGTGATGTCACTCACCAGCAGCATCCCCGAAGTGCCTGCGTGGATGAGTGATGTCATCGGGCCTGCATCAAGGGAGGAGTGCGTCTGCATCGGGGAAGGAGCGATCCCCAGCAAACGAGTGCTCTTTTAGTGTTGGCTGTGGATCTGATCTGAAAACTGTCAGGTCGGGTTGGTGAAGTGCACTGAAGGCAGCGGTGCGCGTGCCCATAGAGAAAGCTCTGCGTGCCCCCTTTGGCATGCGTGCCATAGATTCGCCATAGCTGCACTAAGGTGTCAGTTTCCATGCCAACTGCTACATAAATTTGATTTTTACTTGTAGACTTCAGTGCTTTTTTCTTCTTAAATATTTTTGCAAAGTTTTATTACTTTTACACTTTTGCGCGTCCTTTGAGCTATGCGCAGCCTAAGCAATGTCTAATATGTGTTTTAGATCAGCTGCATGTGCAGTTATGCTCTATAGGAATTAGTACTGGTCCAAATTGTAGTTATTTCACTTACTGTGTGTTTTATGAGCACATGTATGTTAGGTGTGAGTTTATAGAACATTTAATAATTTGGATTGCAATGCAAGGGACACTAATTGTCATGTACCAGATCCCTGCACTATCCATGCTGACTGCTGCATATTTCATTTTGTGGAAGTCTAGCTGAACCAGGGACAGAGTGAAATGTCAGATCTTCTTCCCGCAAATGCCTGGCAACTGTGATGATGCCATTAGCATGTATCATTCTTTGACACCAGGTGCCCGGGTTGCAGGAAGACAGAGGAGTCAACACTTCCCCCTGTCTTTGGGTTTAGCTAGACTTGTAGAAGCCAGGGAGTTATGAATTACATTATTTTGTTAAAGTGGTGGTGTCCCTGTAGGGTCTCAAATTCCACCAGGCAATTAATGTAACTTTTATTGTGAAACAGGAATATTTACAAATCCAGTTGAACTGGGGTATTGACACCGCAGAGCAGATAGATTCAATCTTAGGGAAAAATAAGGGTGGAGTCAATCAGGTAAATTTTTGTAGATCTTTAATGATAGTCTTAGTCTTGGTGACCATATCTGAAAGTTGAATGTCCATCAGACTCTTTGGTTGATACCCCTTCACTGACTTGTCTGTTGTCCAAGGATATTCACTAGCAGGGCCGGTTCTACCAATGGGCGATGTGGGCGACTGC
>WMED01016260.1:0-13369 GCA_019650415.1 Pipa parva
AGGAAAAAAGAAATAAAATAGTGAAAGAATAACTAATGTATAAAAAGTGTTTTATTTTATTAATATGTGAGTTTAAACGTGTATGTGTAGTTTGCAAATATTTCTAAGGTGAGTGAAAACATAAAGTGTAATAATATAATATACTGTGTTTAAACCTAGGGATCAGTAAAATAAAGCAAATCCCACGAATGATTGAGCCCCTTTGGCTGCCTGGTGACAAGGAAAAAAAATCCAATAAACTTCCCTTTTGTTAATTATTTTGAGGATATCACCTCCCCTGCTATCCATACAAATTTTCTCAATTCCCTGCACAGTAAAATTGCGTAAACCACATCCAGAATTGAAATGAACGGCTACATTAGTAGATTTATGTTTAACAATGCTATATACATGTTCCCTGACACGGTTTTTAAGGGATCTTGTGGTGCGGCCCACATATTGGACTTTGCAAAGATTGCATGTAATCAAGTATATCACATTTTTAGTGTTACAGTTTATGTAAGATTGTATGTTAAAACGCTTGTTGGTAACTGTGCTGTAAAAATGGTCAGTCACATTAGAATAGCTGCAACACATACATCTATTGGCTCCGCACTTAAAGAACCCTTTACAGGATAACCGTGTGGATCTATCAAGTGAACGAGTACCTGATGTGCTAAAAACCGTAGACAGAGTAGGTGCTCTGCTTGGCACACATTTCACACCATTTGAAAGAAGTTTCTTTAGGTCCAAATCATTATAAAGTATGGGAATGTTTTTGAGCAATATATTTTTAATATGGTTGAACTCTTGACTATAGCTGCTGTTGTTACAAATACTGGTGAGTTTGTATTAGCTGTAAATTGCTCAGAAGAAGGTTTACGTATCCGATCATTACTTCTATATTTAGAATGAAAAATATTGGACTTACTTTTAAATGATGTAGTGGACACCAATGTATTGCTAATCATAGGTGTTTGGTTAGGTGTGTTAGGTGTATCATGCAAAGAATTGTTGGAACATTGTAAATTTTTCTCCATGTTGGACAGTAGGGATGCCCTAGGTGTATTGAGTGCTCTTTCAAAAGCAGCTTCTAAAATTCTGTCTGGGTACCCCTATTCTTAAATCTGAGCTTAAGTTCTTCAGACCTATGCAGGAATGATTCGTCTGTAGAGCAAGTACGTCTAAGACATAAAAACTGACTAGTTGGGATAGATCTGAGGCAGTGCTGGGGATGAAAGCTGGTAAAGGCAAGCAGTGCATTGGTCACTGTGGGTTTCCTGTATATGTCAGTAGTGACAATAGCGTGGATAGGGTCACTTGCTAATGTTATGTCAAGAAAATTAATTGAATTTTTTCAATTAAAAACTCTTTCAAAAAGGACAAACCCAAATTGTTACTATTGACAAAATCAAGGAAGGAAATAACATCCTTTTCTGTGTCTCTCCAAACAAATATAAGGTCGTCTATATAGCGACCATAGTAAATTATCATGTCCCTGTAAGGATTGTCTGCACTATAGATATAGAAGTATTCCCACCATCCCATAAATAAGTTGGCGTAAGAGGGGGCAAATTTTGCCCCCATAGCCGTACCCTAACTTGTAAAAAGTACTCCCCTTTAAATGTGAAATAATTATGCATTAGCATAAGATCCAGTACTTTGATGATATATTCATTTAGTATAGGGTCAAACGTACTGGATTGCTGCAAATGCCACAGGATAGCTTTAGGTATCGCTTAAATCAGTATTTAGAAAATACTTTTTTAGAGTCAGTTTTCTGACAAACCTGTTTACGTCCACCAGGGTATTAAAGATGTTAAAATGACTGGAGGGAGCAAAACCCAAACCTTTATTAAGTAAACTTGTTTCACCATTGTTGAGCATTCTGTTGGATAAATTTATGACTAGGTTCACTGGCGTCGATTGTATGTCCTTGCTGAGTAGGTAGGGCAACGGCTCAAAGGAGGCGCAGTGTCTATTTCTTCTCCCTCCGTGTCTACATGTCTTTTTCTTGTGTATGGGGTATCTTCCCAGATTTTTGAGACCCAGGAATCTTTCTTTGTAGTGGGAGAGGAAAAAGAAAAAGATGATTGTGAGCTGCAATCACTGCGAGTGCCACACTGTTGATTGTCGTCCAATTCGCTATCACTTGTTTCGGAAAACGTTACTTGTCTCCTTCTGTTTTTCTTGAGGATTGGCCTGGTTGTGAATGTGAAGATTGTGAATGTACATCACTCTAACGGCGAAATTTAATGAACTCGAAAAGACCCGATTTTGTCTTTTCGAGTTTATTTCCGCGGGATCTCAGCCATTTCTCGCAATAAATATCGATCTTTTTTTCTATTAATATTTACTGATAGAAACTTTTTGATCGAGTTTTCGATTGGATTTTTCACTGAAAAGGTAACCATAATGTATGTAAGTATGGCTACCTTTTCAGTGAAAAATCCAATAGAAAAATTTCTATCGGTAAATATCAATCGATAAAAATGGTCGTTATTTACTGTGAGAAACAGCCAAGATCTATTTTGAAGTCAAGGCTGCCTTTTCTCTATGTAATAAGATGTAATAAAGTCTGTATTATCTGATATACATATGGGATATGGCAGTCTGAAAACTAATAATTGTCACGGGCAGAAAGCGGACCCTCCGTACTACCTTGGGGTTTGGCTTAGGTACACTGTGAGGCGTGGTGTCTAAGAGGCCCCTGGTCTTCACCTTTAATCTCCGCAAGGAGGTACTTGGATTTTCTGCAAGAGACCCCCAGGTCGCGACCCCCGAGTGTACCCTCTAGGGTGGTAGCTAGCACAGGAACGATAACCAGACTTGAGAACAGGGCGACACTCAATAGAGTACTGTCACTTTAATAGCGAAGACCACCAGGAAAGACCACAAAGCTGACACTTTAATTATTACAACCAGGAACAATGGAAAGGCAATCAGGATCACCACTATGAGCCTGTATTAGCTGGAAGCTTAAGCACCGATTGCCCAAACCATGCAGCTTTTAAATCTCCTGCTGCATGCTAGCAGCTCCCGATACGTACGTGTCATGGGAGCGCGTCGGCAGCGTGCACGCTGCCGGCAGTTCCCAAAAGGCAGACAGATGCGGCTCGTGCACCTAAAAGACAAGTGCACACGAGCCGCCCTGCCAGGTAAGAGTTATCACGGTGGCAAACGCCGACAATGACAATATATATATATATTTTTAATCAGAAAGTAAGGTTTTCAATAAGAAATTGAACAACCACTGGTTAACTTTATAAAGTAGTAAAGTCAGTCAATGGAGCTTTATAGGATGCAGGGAAGCAAATTGGAATTTTATTCATTGACACTGAAACAACATGCTAATATAGTTTGAGGATAGCATTCAGCTTCTTTTTTGGTTTAACAGCATCCACTGCTGTTTTATTATTGAAGCTTTTCTGCAAGGTATAATAAAAACCATACAGCCAAGCAAAAGCTGTAAATAACAAATATTGATATGTAAATGCTGGCTATTTTTAATGAACCATGTGAAGCCTGAACACTGAACTGTTCTCTGTCAGCTACTATTTACCATCTCAAAAATGGTTTCAGATTGGAAATTAATTGGATGTATGTAGGCTGAGATTTAATAAAAGTCATTAAGTTCAAAGTATTACAGATGTTGAGACTTTATTGCTCTTTTTGGTTGTTTATGTGAGCACATTCCAGGTTATATAAGATGTTCAGGCTTGAGGAATCAGTTTGGGTATATATTTTAAGTATGTCTGTAGGCTACAATTAAAGGGAAAGTATACCCTACGGTATTTCTTGGCAGGCTTTATTTTCTCTATGGCTTAGAAATTGGTTGTTCGGCTTAAAGACCTTTATTTAACTAGATTTTTTTAACATATTCAATTAAATAAGATCTGTCATACTTCACCTGTTCTAAACACTATAGTTTTTAATTAAATGTAAGCCTAATTATTTCTCATCAAGGAGACCCCTACATTTTAGAAGTATTAGCAACCTCTGAAATCTTTATGGTTCCATCCCTGGCAATAGTCAATATTCATCATTTACTAGTCATCCCTGGTAATGGTCAATCCACCTTCACTATCCTTAGCTGGAAGCTAACTAGCTATCATAGACAGCTTCACCTAATTGGAAAGCAACATCTCAAATAACGGATCAATGGAGAATGAGATAAGTTTGCTTATACAGGTTTAAGGCACCTATGACCTTTAGGTCAAGGGCTGCATCTACAATGCAACTGTCCATTCGGTCCTCCTGTATGGGTGTGAGACATGGATGATGCACATGGAAGACTCTCCTCACCTAGAAGTATTTGACCATAGTTGCCTTCATCTTATTCTCGGTTCCAGGAAAAGAATGGAAACGACCTTGTGGCAGTCAATCCATGACTTGGTGTAGGGGAATGAAAACCTGCATCACAAGCCTAGGGAAAGTTGGAAACTTTCAACTTCCTGGTTGGGGCCCAAAAGACCATGCTCAGGGATATGGCTATGAATAGATATCAGTGGCGGTCATGTTGTCACTTTTTATCAAGTCAGACTGCTTCAGAGGACTGTAGAGACTGAAGATTCTGGGGGTAATTCAGGATAGTGCGAAGTGAGGTGCGGAGTCCTCGCCTCACTTCACACTGACTGATATGCGCTCGCTGATGTCCTGCACGCGGACATCAGCGACTCTTTTGGTCTTGCCGAGACTGGAATCCCTTTAAAGCACTCACTGATGTCCGCCTGCAGGACATCAGCAAGCGCATATCAGTCAGTGCGAAGTGAGGCAAGGACTCCACACCTCACTTCGCACTATCCTGAATTACCCCTCTGTGTGTTGACCAAGACAGTATTCTTCATCTTACTTCTTGTTAGGTCCAATCCCTACCCCCTTTTTTTTTTTTACACTAATCTTTTCTTTCTTTCAGCCACTGAATGTGTGGCAGCCAGCAGTGGTATTATATATACCTCTGTTATGCTGTAAATCAATGAATGGTCAATATTCCATTTTTCCAAGATAATCATTCTCTCTAATGTATAAAAATCAAATCAGCAATGTTACCATACCTGCTTTCCTTTTATATCCATCTGTCTCCTGTTATTTACAGGTTTCAATATAAGAACTAGAAAATGGTAAAAACAAGATTTCAAAAAGATTGTTTAGAATGATAGAATGTACAAGACATTAACTTTAAATAACTAAATTCATATATTTTAGGTTCCTTTTGTTTCCACTATTCCACTAGAGCCCACTATGCTATGTCAAATATAGTATTTTTATGATATATTCGATTATAGTATTGAAAGAGCAAGTTATGGTGAAAGAGTTTAAATACAAAAGATGGAGGACCTTGCCCCATACAGTTTTCTATCTTAATAGGATTGTAACTTACATATGCATCAGAAAGGCTAATTAGTTCATAATCTAAAAAAACAGTAAACCTTTTCAGAGTGTACATTAAATAAAGAATAAGTGAAATCAAACAGGGCATAAAATTAGTGATCCTGAAAAAAAAGAACTGATTACTTTTCCACTTAAACTTATCCCTACTCCAACCTTTTATATTGCGTGATTTAGTCATTAAAGAGATTATTATCCCTGTTGTCCTGGGGTAAGAGAATGAAGAGGATGGTGCTGAGCACGCTCTGATACTGCAGGTTTTAGAGGCTGGACTGCTTGGTGCTATACCTGCATGATTGTACCCTTTGTAAGTTCTGTTATATAGAGGCAGTGCCAAGATTACCTAGATTCCTCCCAACTCTTTTTGACTTTGCAGATGAGACAAACAACTTTGACAGTAGTTAGAGGATTTAGCATACAAATATTGCCAAATCAGAGAGGTGGGTCTTTGGGTTTTGTGATCAAGTGCCACAAAATATCACAGGCTTTAATTTGGCTGTTGTGCATGCACTGTATTAATATCCTCATTTGCAGTTCCCAAATCTCCAACATCCTCTTAATCTTACCCCAAATCACCACTAGCACAGAAGAAGAAAATTCTTCCAACACATCCTCAATTATCACTTACCATAGTAGCTCAGTGCTAATGGAGACAAGAATGGAAATAGTATGCATTTGCCAATATGGGCGATATAGGACAAGCTGGAAACAAAGTCTTGTTTTTAACTGAGATCTGTCTGACACTGCAATCCCTGCGAACAACTGAACTTTAGATATGTAGATTTCTAAGATTTGAGACATTGACTATTTTTTTACCTACTTTCTAACCACAAAAATTACCATAGCTTAACAGAGCTCACTGCACACATGTCCCTGTACAGTTTGAAAATGTTTCAAAACCACTTGACTTAATATTTGAAAAAATATACAAAAAACTTTTTTTTTTTTTTTTACATTTTGAATTTTTCTTTATAATCATAAAACTGACAAATTGTTTTAACCTTGCAGAGCATACTAGACACATGCACAGGAATCTTGAGGGGTTTCTACACGTTCGTTAAGAAACTTAACCTAATTGCAGACAAAATTTAAACAAAGGAATATAAAAAAAATCCCACAAACACAAAAAAGCATAAAGAACTTTCTTGTCATATCTAATCACTTCAGATTAATCATTACCAAACTGTACAAATAAAATATCTCCAAGGAATGCTGAACAGAATGTCAACAATGGTAAACCGTGACATCGATCCTTGTCTTGCAGGGATTATTATTTTATAGAATAATTTATTTTTCCTTAGGACTCACCTTAATATGACAAATATTTGCTGCGCCCTCTAAACTGAATGTTTTCTACAGAAGCCACATTGTAGACAGACTCATAAGTTGTTGCTAGGGTGATATTCTATTATTAATAGTATGAATGAGCCTCGGAGTAGATAGATGTCTTTGATATTCCAAAGAAAAGTTCAGTGAGAATCAGAATTACCATTTTGGCCTTGGCAACAGTGGAAACTCAGTAAGGCATTTATAGTATATCCCCAAGTATTTTTTTCTAATATATTATTCTTTGTATTTATTTTCTTTGGAATTAAAATATAATGATTTTTATCCTGCTTTTTTTCTCTGGTAGAAACTTTCATCCAGGGCACTGTTTTAGTAGCATTTGGGAAGGGTTACAAGCTGGTAGAGCACTGGCTTGTAGCATTGAATTGATCACAATTTAAATTGTAGTCAGCAAAGGCACTTAGCTTAGCACATGTTGTGCTGCCCTTTATGCTTGGCCTCCTGTGCTTTCGCATTCTTGTGTGTTACAGTTCTGCTGTTCATACATTTGTACATTTCTGCAGGTCCAGGTTCCCAGTGCTCCTGTGCCTAACTTGTGTACTCAGTTACAGTACAGCTGCCACCAGCTGACTGACCAGATGACTGTCTGGACTTTATCAGTGAATAATGCTCACCCTTAAATACACTCGGTCCTTAAAAAGTTAAGTGTAGTTATTTCTGAACCTACCCTCTTAATTTTTAAAACCTCTAATGTGGTGGGTAAAGTAGAGGAGTGAGTGATTTATTTCAGAAAATGTGGTTTTCCAAATATCGGTCCATGGTTGATTGAAGTTGGAGGTTTATTGCAATATTGGTCCATAGCTGATTGGAGCTGGAGGTTTGTTGCAATATTGGTCTATAGTTGATTGTAGTTGGAGGTTTATTGCAATATTACCTTTTTGAAACTGTGTCTGATTTTGTTGCTGGTGGTGTTTTTTTGGCTATTACTTGTGCTGTTATGGTGAAAAGTCAACAAATATCCTCCCCATCATTAGTTTTTTAGGTCATTACATGCCTTCAGCTACACATGTTTTAGGGAAAAACATGTTCTTTGTATTAACAACTTTAGATGATGCTCTGTCATTTCCAATTGCACATATTCAAAATATTGGTGCCTTAGGCAAGAAAGGAAGGTCAACATGTGGCAAACCATTTTGGTAAGATAACCAAGTTGATAGTGGGATCTTTGAATTCTGCTACTAGAAAAGCATAATCGCTTGTCTGGATGTCTTGGCTTTATAGGAAGGTCTTTAGAAGGCTCATTTTGGCTGCAAGCTGCTTAGCAATAATTAGCCAACTGAAATATTAGTTTACATTTTTGGTGTTACTGGTTCATTAAAGGGTTTAAGGGAAGTGTGAGGAAATTAAAGAGTTAACCTATATCATCAAAACCTGTTCAGAGTGGAAGGTGCAGGTGATTGACAATAAAACTGAAATGATACCTTACATACACTTTCCCCTATGCTTAGTTTGTTTGACATTTCGCACTTAGACTGGTTTGATCTACACTTAGCTCATTTGCAGAAGATTCCATTGCTTTGATGTGGTTAAAGATGTTCCAAATGCTACTGATATTTTTACTTAGATAATGTTAAGACCTTCCTTTGATCCTTTCCATAAGAAGGGCAGGGGCATGAAGTGAGGGTATAAGACTAGTAGCAGTAGTGTAAAATCCTGGCACAATCATCACAATTTCCACAGGAGCCAGAAAAGGAGAGGGATCCAGATTGCCCTTACAAATCATCCAAATTACAATGCCAAAGTAGTTCACTGCATCAGATTCAAGGGGAAACCCTACTTTATTTCAGTAAAAAGAAACTACACAAGTACCTTTCGAGGTGGCAAGAGCCTCCCTTCATTAGGCGCATAAGACTATACAGCCTTTTTCCAGCCTTTAGAATGACACAACCTCTCTGAATGACTGGTGTATATACTCCTTGTTAACAAGTAATAAATCATTTATTGCTTCACCTAAGATGACTCCAAAGTTATTTTAGTAAAGTATCTGGGAATTTCACTCACAGGAAGTAACATCACAGACATAAAAAAAGTCCCATTCTCATGGCAGTTATTTCTACAAGGTATTTGTAAAAATATTACAAAAATAATAGTTGAATTACTTAGTGCTTTGTTTTTAACTCTTTTTTTGTGTGCAGATATTGGTATACGCTACCTAAAGATACATTCTGTAAAGTTTACTTGTTTTAACTTTTCAACAAAGTAAAAAAAAAATATATAATCAAAGATAATAATTTCTATAAATCAGAATTTATGGATTCACAAATGTTTGTGAGTAAAAATCCATAAATGGCATAAATCAGTCTCGATATATTTCCTCTGACATATTTCAGAATAAAATCATCGCATTCGGTTAAGCAATATAACCATTACCTTAAGTTTAGCACATTGTGATGTGTTATGATTGCAAGAAAGAATTATAATGTGTTCGTTCTTTTACACATAACAGAAAAATAAGGATCCTGAAAAACAAAAGCTTTCAGAAAAAAAGGTTGAGCTCAGTTTGCAAGAATTCGTATTTTCTTTTTACTTGTATACAAAGCCAAACTTGTGACTATTATCAGAATATTTACATTTAATGTTTGTATTAAATAATGTTAGTTTTTGTTATGTTGGGGAGTGTTTCCTGAAGCTCAAGATACTGGGGTTATTAACTAAACTTCCAGGGAGTAATTCACCAAAGAGTGAACTTACCCTGCGATCGTTCGCTTCAGTACGCATATCCTGTTATGCGCTCGCTGATGTCCAGCACGCGAACATCAATGAACGCTTTAAAGGGATTCCAATCTCGGAAAAGCTTGCGAGGCTCTATTCGAGACACCTCGCAAGACTGGAATCCATTTTAAGTGTTCACTGATGTCCGCGTGCAGAACATCGGTGAGCGCATAAAAGGATATGCATATTGAAGCAACGATCGCAGGGTAAGTTCTCTCTTTGGTGAATTACCCCCTGAATTGTCATTTAAAGGTGTGAATTCACTAGCTGACCAACCTCACACACTACCCAATAGATAGCTACTGTCACGACTTCATTATGGGAATATTGTCACAATGGCAACTTTATTATTGTCGTGGTCACAACTTTACTATGGAAATCCTCTCTTTAGTGAATAAAGAGTAGAGAATCAGGACGCAGCCACCTGAAGTGATGAGAATTCACTTTGACAGTCTAATTCACACTTTAGTCAAGAACCCACACTGCCTGTACTTCCTTTTTGCTAGAAACACAGCTCCCTGTTTCATTTTGTAACTTTGATGATAGAGACGGTGGTAGGAAAAACTGAAAAAAATAAAAGTCTTATGTTTTTATTGATTATACTCAACAATTTGCCTTGAGAGACCAGAATAGATTTCAGCTGGACAATAAATAAATAATTTAATAAATGTTCTCTGAAATAAAAACATACCTGAAAATAACACAACAGTATGTGAGTTTTTCAAACCATTACATAGGTTTACAAAATACATGAACATTTTGTATCCCTTTAGTATAAAGAAATAACTTTTATTTTTGGGGGTTATTTCTTTGACAGTTGTCTCTATGAACAGCATTCACATATGTTTCAAAGATGAGATTGTCGAGGTAGAGAACATTTCCACACACAAAATAAAGTAGCGGCAATAAACCTATTCCTAAATGTGTAGCGGAAGTTGTGTTTTTATTGGCATCTGCAGGACAGTACTTATCGCTAGATTTTCTTCATTAGATATTGAACTTGCAAAACCTCATTAAACCTCAATGGCTATTGTGCCATTGCTAGCAGTCATGAATTTTGATCCTCCAAGCGATCTTACCTGGTGAGATGAAGCAGCATCTTTCATTTTCAAGGAGCTAATTTCCAACAAAGTACTTTCCTGTAAACATAACTGATTGAGCCATACATTCTCATCAGAGCAATTATATTTCTTTACTCTTGGTAATGAATGGAGAAGATTTACAGTTCCACAAAAAGTGCTTAGGTAGGAAAAAAAGAGAAAGATTTGCCTTTTCACACCATTTAATTTTTAGCACCATATGGCTGATCATTTTTATGCAAATGATTACTTTCCATAAAAGCAGAAGAGAAAACAATAAAACCAGTTAGACAGAACTCGATTCCAGCTTTTTTTTTTTTTATTTCAAAGGTTAAAGAGAAATCCTGCTATTTTGAAAAATTCAAAATAAATGGTAAATCATAGAGTATATGTTGAGTAACTTTAGGACTGCCTGCATGTATAGAATCTGTTTATTATTTTTCTTTGTTTGGTGAACAGTAGAGAGAAAAATTAATGTTTCATGTTCCCATAACATTTCATGTTCCCATTCGATCCCTGCAGGTATGTAGCATTTTATTGTGTTAAAAAGGAGATTTAAATAGTACATTGGTTTACTTAATACTGGCTGAATAGACTGGAGATATAGCTGAAGCAAGTTTGATCTTGTCAAAAGGCAGCAAAAAAAATAGGTCTATTTGTCACGACTAACATGGATACAGTGATGTGTTTGCAGGTCTTTTTCATAGGACTGCATTTAAAAGTAATGTGTTATCTTGAGTCATCTCAAGTCATTGTACTGGAATGCTGAAAAGGTAATCCCATCACAAAGTGATGAATAACAATGTTATCACAGATACAAGTGTAAACATTTCTATATATATATATATATACAGTATATATATATATATATATATACTGTATATAATACTAATATTTTAAATAAAACAGTATAGGATGTGCTCAGCTTGGCAGCCTTCTTTAAAGGAGAACTATAGTAATAAAGTAAACTTACCCAGTCGATCTAGCAGCAATACACTAAGGGGGTTATTGACTAAAGTAAGAATTCAACTGTCAAAGGAAATTCTCATTACTTCATTTGGCTACGCCCTGATTCTCTACTCCTTATTGACTAAACAGAGGATTTCCACATTAAAGTCATGACTGCAACAGTATTCGTATGGTAAAGTTGTGACCGCAACAATATTCTCATAATTAATAGTAGTCATCTACTGGGTAGTGGGCAACCATGGTCAGCTGGCGAATTCACACCTTTAATTTGGACTTAAGTCTATAACCCCCTAAATGTACTGCTGCTGGATCAGCTTTCATCTCACGATCCTCAGCCCAGGATTGTGGGATGAATTCTTCCACTGATACAGCTCTCCTCCTGGGTAAGTATGTGATGTCAGTCTTCACATAGTACCCACCCCCTTCCAAAATGTTACTGAATTTAATCAACTGCGCATGTGCAGATCGATTTTTCTGATCTGCACATGCGCAGTTGGTTAAGTTCAACAAACTTTTCTTCTTCTTTTATTCTGTATGTCTTTTATTGCTACATTTTTTTAAAGCAACTGAGAATGCATATTAGATGTATTAAAAGTGTTAGAACAAAGTCTTCTCTAACTCTGAAAAAAAAATCAGTATATATATATATATATATATATATATATATATATATATATATATATATCCTTTTAAGGGGAGAATGTAAAACATAATAAACTGATGTTTTCTGTTGTAAGCTAAAGGGAAAAAAAGAGAACATTGTTACTATAATACATAAGACAGTCTGCCAGCACATTCATCAATTGTAGATAAAAAAAAAAGATTTTATGACTCCGGTAACAGAGAAAGAAATTTTACAGATGCTGGGAGAAAGTAAGCGCAACCTTTATAAATGTACATGAACTATTTTTGGTCATCAGTTTCCTTTTAATGTGCTGTAGAATGACCATCCTCAAAGTTGTAGCCTCAGTGAAAAATGCAGTATGTTCTGAGAACTATATGGGAGATCTGACTGGAATGTGATGATGCAATTAAGGAACTTGTTTATTAGACTTGTGAAACAAATTCTGCTATATTTATTCTAGTTCGCAGGCTCTGTGGGTAGCTAGCATTATATACCTGGGATAAATGTCAAAAAATAATATATTACATTCTGTGACCCACACTTTTTGTACAGATTTATATATTTTGTGATGAAAAGTAAAGAAAATTTTTTTTCTTTATTATATAATAAATATTAACAGAATAAAGGGGCTAGTCATCAAATTCCAAATGATTACATAACTTAATTAATTTGCATCCATTTGCAACTTCTCCAGCAATGGACCTTATTGTCTAAAGGCTGAATAGTCACAGAGAGCTATGAATTCACATCTATTTGCCACTTACCCATGTTCTCTTATTGGCTACAATCTGACAGTTGAGGAATATGAGACCATTTTAGGCACCTTATGATAGTCACAAACTTACAGTGTAATTCACATCACTTTGCATGAACCTGCACAGATATTTCTACTATTGGCCAAGCTTTGGAGTATGCTGAAGGTGCGAATGCAACTAGGTCATCTTCATTGCCTCACAGCACTAGGAGTTTTGTTTAAGTCATTTTAAATACAATTAAAAATCTTATCTCTAGGTAACAGGTCAAATGGACAGTTAGGGAATAATGGGGTTTTGCTGTCCTCAACCAGGCAAATATTTTTATAAAAAAGGTCCGAATATAGATATTTTCAACCTAATTAAAGGGGCACTATAGTGCTGATATAACTGCACACATACATATAAAACTCCTTTATACTAAGTCAGTTGCTGACACCAGAGCCGGCTCTGGCTCTATTGGCGCCCTAGGCGCTCCCCTCCAACGGTGCCCCCCCCATTCGGCTCTGCCCCGCCCC
>WMED01016261.1:0-13369 GCA_019650415.1 Pipa parva
CCCATCCCATACTGTGTAGCTGCTCCCCCTCCCTTCCTTGTCCCTTCTAGCTGCTCCTTTACTCCTACACACAATCCTTCCCAAGCTCTTCCCTCTGCTGTCACTCCCTAGCAGCACTGTAGTGATTGGTTAAGGGAAGGGAGTGAGCGGATTGAAGAGGCCAGGATTACATCACTTCCCAATTTGATGATGATGATTCCCTGTGCTTGCTTCAACTGCATATGCGCTGCAACCACAGACCACTGCCTTTGGAGTGATCGGGGAAGAGGCAGTGTCCCACACCAGATCATTAATTGTGCAGGTATCTTATATATATAAAAAAAGACTGGAATCTGCTTGTGCTTCATTATTTATTATAGGTAAACTATGTTATATGGATTTTTTTCTGAGACTTTAGTGTCACTTTAATTAGTTTCCCTTAAACCAAGCAAGCAAACAAGCAAGTTTGCCTTAACCCAAGCAGGAAAGCAAGTTTGCATTAACCAAGCACCTAAACTTTTTGGCTTTAACCAAGGTGATCGAATTTGTCAAATCCTAATATGTGAAAAGGGTTAGCTAACCCAAGTAGGCAACAGACTACAAACTAGGTAACCTGGAAAGGCAATTAAGCATGGTTTACCACAAGTTGGCAGACAGGATAAGTTACCTGGTATGACTGTTTGAGGACAGACTTTCCCAGGGCTGCACACTGCAACCAGTGACTGCAAATGCCCCTCCACAGCTGCCATCCAACTTCATCAGCAATGCCTTAGCTGCATTCTCTGCTGTCTTTCTACAGTCATGGGCTCGTTTCAGCATCTGTGTTATATTCTCATCCCCTGATTGCTCACCTGTGCCAGAAAAACACAAATACACTTTATAACAAACATAGCCAGAGTCTATTAAGTCAAGTATTTGGTTGTGTTCCAGGGAACTGCATTATCTTGCTGCTGTTATACAAACCCTTAGGTGGATACAATATATTAACTGCCTTCCAATATTTCTATTTTGAATTTAGATTAAAAACAAGTAAGCAAAAATGAACTGTATGTCTAAATGCCAGAGGTAAATGTGTCATAGCTATTTATTACAGGACTAAACAATAGAGGCTATCAATTCAAATGCTACTGTGCTCATATACCATTGCCCACTTTATCAGAGATATGGTTTTAAAGGAGAACTATAGCTCATTTGTACTTGGGGTGATTCCCACTCAACTTGTCTCTCCCAAGGGGGGAAATGCTTCCTGATAGGTGTTTTAGACTCCAACGCTGCCTCCTGCTCTCTATAAGAAGCAAAATTCTTCTGCCCTGCAAAGCAATGCGATCCTCTTCATTTCTTGTTGGATTTCCACCAATTGAGCAAGCACAGTATTGATAGTAAGCACTGATAGCTTTATATTGACTCAAGTCTGAATTAGGGTGGAATTTTGAGGTATGCCGCCATTCTACATCTTTTTTTGGAGCTACACTAGAGGTTTTGCTAATTTTCTCTGAAAACTGTAAACCAGTTTCTAAATAAAATCTGCTCAGATGAATTTATGTAGAATGCAGGTGCTTGGCCACACTTACATAACATGCTCTGCTTAACTTGTTAAAGCGCTGCTTGCAGAGGTTTTGTGGCCGAACACCCATGTTATCAAAAAACAATGGCCCTTTTAGTCTGTTTGAAGTGCCCTGGATCTGTGCATAACAGACAGGTGCTAGGCAAAAGGATATGACTAGATGCTGTATTAACAAGATGTTGGGCATCTACCTTGATATAAACACTGCAGCAAGTGCTGATCAACCATAATAATACTGGAGTGGTTAATGGCACATCACATTGCAATAGCATCCGGGCAAGAAATGGCACTTTGGTGTTATTTGAAAAGATTTTTAATTTCTAATTAAGCTGGGGCAGTAACAATCACATTGCAATGGAGCTTGGGCTGTAACTATAACTTTGTAATGGCACCAAGCCAATAATCGGCACCATTCATTGGCACTGCAATGGTAACTAGCACATTGTGGTAGAGCTAGGCCAGTATCTGGCAATTGGTAATGTTAAAAAACTATGTGCACTGTAACCAGTGGGCAATGTCAAATAAAATGATGGCGAAAATGTTCTTGTTAGGAGTAATACTCAGACACGCTCCATCACAGTGGTTCAGTGTCGGCATCTGTCGTGGTTTCCATCTTCTCTTAGATGGGTTGGTCATGGGCAGCGTAGCTCTTTGGCACCTAAATCCCCTCAGATATCTCCTCATAGTGGAAACATACGCGGGCACAGTCGCGGCATTGTGTCGCAGACATGTTCCCACCTAGGCGTCTACTTAACACAACCTGACGCTAATGCTGGCGCCCGATTATAAGACTCTTCTGATGTTCCTGGGTGCGCTACTCTCTGTTCCTGTTCTCCTGTGTATGACCTTGGCCTGTGAAAGTTTATGTCTGATCTATTCCTGGATCTTCTGCCTTGTTTCCTGACCTCGCTTACTTGCCACTAACCCTGACCTTAGCCTGTTCTCGGACCTTTCTGCTCATCATCTGTGTTTCACCTAACCACTCGTGGACAGCAGTCCTAGGTGCCGCGACATGGGCACAACACTACAGCCAAACCCTAACCTTCTTGCGGGGGATCTAGGAGAAGACTGAGTGTGTCTTAGACTCTGCACCTTGGGTTCTGTTAGCTATCGGTTCACAGTGGTTCTACACTTTGGCTGCTACCTCCTACTTCTCCCTCTACTTCTGGTTCCCCATCCTGACAGTTATGTGCAGCATCATCTGTGGGGCATGTTTTTATTTATTTTAATGTTCTACAACAAGCAGATTGCTCCCTGTTACGCACATGAGTGTATATTAGTGATTACAAATTTATCCAACATGAGAATTAATGGTGTGGTACTGACCACCACTGATTTTCTACCACACATAGGAAAGCAAATCAAGACAAGAAGAAAACTTCAACGGTTCATTTAGCAAATTATAAGACAGAGTCGTTTTTATTCTAAACATAAGAAATAGTTTATACTCAGAATAAACACAAATTAATAAAACAACTCAAATCTATCCCTATATTAGAAAAATAGTATATTAAGGATTTAATTAGTTATCCAAATAAATGATTTTCTAGCATAGTTTATTTCATTTCTAAATATATGAATCATTATTCTGATACTGGCCTCTCTAGCTAACAAAACCACTGTTACAGTAAAATTCCCTATGCAGTCAGTCCCACAGACGTTATTAATCATAACGGGAATCTCAATAACACAGTCTACATTAAGCAGTAACAAGCAGTATCAAGAAATTGTTACATGCAACTGAATTTTCATCCTTGCTTTTCTTATGGAAAAGTGAATTTTCATGTATTTCCCAGGCAGCATTGCCTTAAATCTCTGTACTTTATCAGATAGTATCTCTATGTAAATTATTGATTTTGAAGAATATTTATGATGCACATCACACAATGTCTTGAACGCACTCTTTAATGAGGAGGCCAAAATGGCAAAAGCAAATCTGCCTATAGATAGTCTGTGCCAGTGAAAGCTCATGTGACAAAAAACCCAGTGGATTTGCTTTCTCTTAGAGTTTACCATGTAAACATGGGAAAACCTGCACATGTTCTGTTTCCTTCATGCTGTACAAAGAACGATCATTTAATAAGCATTTACTTATCTGACCCGTTCAGAATGAATGACCTTTTCTCTCTTCTGACATGACAATAAATATAAAGGAACATGTGTTATTTAAGTCTTACCTACAGATCCGACTCCTGCAGCACGGAATTGCCCAAGAATAAGGGATTGTTCACTCTCTGCAAGGGCCAGCAGCAGTTCGTATGCCTCTATACACTGTTCACTTAACCAAACGAAAAAAAAATTAAAAGAATCAATCTCTCACAGACCAATTTTATTCATGTTAGGCACAAAACGAGATAGTGACATTTTTTAGGTAGCACTAGTGACCCCAAAGGGGACCTTAAATTTCCCAGCTGTATAAATTTTGATGGGCGTCACTATATCATGTGTTATTTATTAAAATCTAGAATTTTTTTTTTAGAGAAAACAAAGATTAAAATAGGGATAGGGGAATTGCCAAGGAAATTGATTAACCTGCAGATTCTCCTTCTCACTGGGGAGATTGAATAAAATAAATGCTTTCCTGGAAGCTAAATGTAAAGGCAGCTGAGGCCACATCATCATTTGTTGTTGGAGGAATGTGATATTCTGAGCATGATAGAAAAAAAAAACACTCTCAAAATTACACAGAGCCTAAAATCAAACACTTTGTATTCAGGAGGTGAGGTAAGGCACTGGGAAAGAAGAAAGTTGAAAAAAAACACTGGCAGGAACACGAGGTGTATTGTAACAGGGGAAGGACAAGGTCACATGCAAAATGCGAGAGGAAGCAGGCAGAAAATCAGGAGGATAAATGGAATGCTAACAGCAGCATTTATGGAATTTTACAGGGTCAGGATTATATTATTCTTTTTAATTAAAATGTTAATGACTATTTATCCTACAAAAATGTTTCTAAGCATATACCATTAAAATGATCACAAGTATCCTCTTATTAAAGCTGTATTTACAGTACATAGTATTTCCCCAAATAATGTTTAATGCCATCAGTTCTCTGACTTCATAGTCAGGTGCACGTATCTGCAGCAGAAGCAACAAGAAGGGAAGGCAGGTCTGAGATGAGCTTGCTCTTTCTTACAGCAGGGACAGTTATATAAAGCTTTGTAATTACATTTCATTCGTTTTGGCGCAGTGTTTTTAAGAAATATAATTTTTTACCTCACCAGATAAAATTGTACAGCCAACTTCTAGAACCATGTGTGCTGCCATAACTCTGGCTTCAACAGAAATAGGTATGAGGCAGGCAGGTATATAATCTTTGTTCTTAAAAACACTGCACCAAAATCAGTTACATTTATTACATACTACTTGCACTGCAGTAAGAAAGAGCAGGTCCATGTTTCAAAAACAAAGCATTTGTAAAAGATGGACAAGCCAGGTCAGGTTAACATCTATTTTAACTTACTACACAACATGCACTGTTAATACTGGACACTAGTGTTGGTGTATTTTCTTGTTCTGAATATATGTCACTGTATTGTACACATATTGTGCTAATACACACAATAACAAAGTCCAAAATATATGACCCATGGCGTTTGCATTTGTTTCATGAAACAGGGTGATAATACAGGCACCTTACAGGGAGTACTAAGTGACATTGCATCAGCACACAGGAGTATTCTTTGCTGCTACAAAAGTCACTGTGCTCTCTTTCAACTGGGGAGAACCACAAGTAAAGTAAAGTGAATCCTCTTCAAAACTGAGCTTGCCTAACATTGTTGAGTAATGTTTTAGCAAGAAAATTCAAGAATGAAACACACAGAGATCTAAAACCTCTGCACATCACATATTTGCCAAGACAAAGTATCTGTCCTCAAACAAGATGCTGCAGGTTTTATACTTGAGCCACTGGTGCATTTTTCAGTCTAGTGACTTCTGGTTCACCATCCTAGAGCATGAGACACAATATATTAACTCCCATGTCATATTAACAATTTCATTTGTGCACCTGCGGTCCACTTCTATTCAGTAATAATAGAGCAAGTGGAGGAGAAAGCTTGTCACTGGCCAATGACAGATCTAATGTTGTGTATCTGAAGGACCATAAACAAACCAGGCCTTAAGATATAGAGTTTTAACTCTATGGGACCTGTCAGGAACACATTTGTTTTTGCTATTTAATGCAAGATGCAGTAAAAATAGTGTACATCTCACATCATTTTGGCTGAACATAAAAACAGATCCCATAAGACCTATGCAAGCATTATCTATACTATCACCTAAACAGAATCTACACTAAAGTCCCATGGCTTCAGTAAAAGAAAATCAGATGCTATAAACTCTTGCAGTTACAGTAACAAACCTTACATCACTGGTTTATGCATAGGGGTATATGTAGGTGTGATATGACAGTCCCATTCAGTGCTAGCAGAGTATTTTTTAACTCTTTCCACTGCAGCTCAGTTTAAAAAGAGAATCCTTCCTGTGCAATGCATTTAGATATTGTTCAAAAGCTTGATAGCCCATACAGTTCAGATACAGGTAGGACTCCATTTAAGATTAAGTGTCGACAATACTGCATTGCAAAGCACTGACGGAGAACATGATTCTTAACATTATTCTTCATTTATATTTCTGATTACGGCTAACTATGCTCCTTTTCCTCGGTGATTACTTATTTTGACCCATGATATTACTTTCATTTTATCAACCAGGTAAATATAAAGCCTTGTTTTAAAAAGTTATAGAAGAACTAAATGTACCAGGACCAAAACATATCTGTACAAAGACATATAATGGTATATAGTGGCAGCCAGAACTGCTACCAAAAAAAGGTTCAGACTTGCAACCTGTGTTCTGTACCACCATGGGAAAGATCATGCAGCATTCAATTCACAAAGCTGCATGACACCTTTGATCCTGAGGTCTATGAAAGAAAATTATAACCTCACAGTCATCCTATGTAGTACTGACAGCACAGAATGTAGAAGCTGCTTCATGCTACCAGTACTCTTTGTGCCTATTGATTATAGCAAGCGACAAAGCAGTTACCAAAACTGTAAAATATTGAAAAAGCACTATAACTGAGTTTTCTTGCTTATCTTTGAGTATTCTATCAGTGCTGCAAAGCCTGCTCCCAGATTGGTAACCTGCTATCATTTGAACAGAAAAGATTAGCACTGGTATGACACATTCTCCTCTGGGAATCAATGTGTCATCATTTGGAACCATGCTGTGTGTGGTTTGCTCTGTGTTCAGTGATGTGCCACCAACTTCAGAAGGAGGGGGACCAGGTCTTCAACACAGCGAAGTCACAAAAGTACTGCAATTAACTGGCATGAATCAAATGATACAATCAGAGAACCTTGCCTGTCTTCGAGACACACATTATTATACTATTAACAAAAATACGCACATATCAAAGCTATTAAACAGCTCCCCCTCTGTATCATTACCTGTACTGTAGTGCTAGCCTGAGGGCTGTGGCATTGGACTCATATTTTCCCACCAGCATGCTCATTCTCTCAGCGTTGCTCTTACACTCCTCCAGTGTTATTGTCAACAAATCATTCTGGGATTTTAAGTGCTCAATTCGACTGTGGAGAAAATAATCAATATTTTTATCCCATCATGTAAATCATTGCCTGTTTTTTTCCTTTTGCACAGCAGTTTTTTTTGTTTTTTTTTGCTGCATACTGGGATCAACAAATAATAGCAAACAGACTGAACTCAAGATCAATAAGCACTTAGAAAAGCATAATTAGACCAGCCTATTGTCAAGAAGTACAACTCATTCTGCTCTGTACATGCATTCTTCTTGTTCAGTCACTTTCTTGTCCTGGCCTCGGAGTCACTAGAAAGCACTACAGCAGTATGTATTGCTAAAAAAAAACTGCAGAAACAGGTATGTTATAAAAAGAAATAGCCATATATTCCCTCTCCTTTAATTTAAAGTAAACTTGACATTTTATTAGAAATTCAAAATGGAGGGAGTGACCCAAGTCTCAAGCTTCTTAGCAAAATTCTATTTACTTAAGTGTGTACAAATACACAATACAAAGTTACCCTTTCTCAAGCGACAAGGGTCCATGACCCAAAACATTGTACTGTGTATTAACAAATAAATGGAATTTTTCTAAAAAGTTTGAGCCTGGGGTCACACTTCCTTCCTTTTTGTAGTTCTGCATTTGTAACTGAAGCAGGGGGCCAGTTAGTTTGCATTTCCACGATGGTTATTTTTATCCTATATAGTTATTAGTATTTCATTAATTGAGCTGTGCCAAGACAGGTATGTATTCCACCTTGGCACATGGAAGGTCTGTATAGAAATAATGGAAGATACATAAACTGTTGCTTCTGACAGAAAATTAAAGTAATGTGAAATAAAGGGAAAGGCTAGATAAACAGTCATGTCACATTCACCTTTACTTTATCCAGGAGCTAGCCGGGAAGGGCTCCAGCAAACTCAAAGCAACTCATACAAAACAAATAAATCCAGGCTGCTCACTGTGTAGATTCAAAAAGGCATTGCCATTTATTGTGGAAAAAACACAACGTTTCGGGGGGCAACCACCACCCTTCATCAAGTGTACACAGTGAGCAGCCTGGATTAATTTCTTTTGTATAAATAAAGGGAAAGCCCACTAAAATGCTTAATTGCAATGAAAAGTACATACTTTCCCTCAATTGTATGTGCATGCAGTAGGATAGTAGACATTCCATAACAGCTGCCATGGTCCCTGGATTTTGGGTTTCGTTGATCAAAAATAAACAGCATCCACAGAAAGATGTGCATCCCAGAAGCACAACAAAATTGCATGAAAATTAAAAGCTGAGAAAATGCAAACTATTTATGTACATCATCTGACTACTATAAAATTGGATTAGTCATGCCTATACTTAAACTCAGCTGCAGCAGCCCAAGAGTGACCAATAGAACTGTAGCATATACCAGGTCTAGTTATTTAAAATAGATTAAATAAAGATAAATAGAAACTGTTCAGTAAAAACATGTATGTTTTAGAATAAACAATAAAATATAAAAAATTAGCATTTAGCAGTAAATTGCAATATCAATTGGCAAAGAGCAATGCAGCAGCAACATGGGCAAATATTCACCCATTCTTGTAAGAAATAGCAACCAAACATGGCTGTACCTGTCTGGTTCTGGGACCAGATGAAAGGTTACCCATATTTTTGCATAAACCCAGCATGCCCTATTATTTCTCCCAAAAAGATAACATCTAAACCCTGGTGGAAGTTAGAAATGGGTGAAAAATGGTGCTGACTTTTTATGTGTTATATATAGTAAAAAGGCTGTTTCCCTGGTTAAAATAAAGAATTCACCATTTGTTTCAAAAACAAAAGTGCAAGTCAGCACTAAGCTCTTTACATTGCACCTTGACAAATAAATTTTGCTGAACTTTACAACTCAGGGAAGCTTTATTTCCCTGCCTACATGTTACAGCCTGTCAGACAGAGTGGCTTGTTGCAAACTGTTACCTCTGCAATTTGTGACATGGTTTTCTTACAAACAAGTGTTTTGGGAATATAGGCATTATGTTTCTCAGTGCCATCGCTGAGCTATCTGCAACACCACAGCCAAGTAGATTATCAATGGGATGGGGGTTTCCTGAAATGAGACAGAATCTGTGTCAATGAGACAGAGTCTGTGCCTATAGGGCAGAGTTGCCATTCTGAAGCCTACAGAGTACACTCTCTCTTTCACTCTATATATTTGTTTTAGTTATCTAATTTGTTGTTTGAAATTTAGGTCCATAGAATTTCAGATGTTGCTGGCCTACAATTACCACAGAAATATCTGATGGCTGACAAACAGTATCTATGTGTGTAGCTTGAAACATGTAAGTCACTTGCAAATTAACTACAACTGTCCATTTTGTTGTAATGATTCGGAGTAGCCAAGTGCTTTTTCAGAAGGGTAAAATATCAAATGAAATTTCCGGCGATAAATGTACATCTTCTAACAATAGTGGGGGAAGCTCCCTGCTTCCCCACTTTGCTTCCAGAGGTGCTTTCTAATAGGACACATAAAAGGAATATGTACAGAAATCAGTATGAAAAACATCTATGTCTCTGTAGAGATTTTATGCATATTAGAAATGATAGTACCTCTGGAGTATATAACAAACATTAATTATTTTGGGCCCCAAGAACTACAGGACCCATTATAGTTGTACATTCTGAAGCATATCTGCTAGTAAACAGCAAGTATACCATGAAATGTATGAACAAATTGATATATATTCCTGACAATTCAAACATTTCATAACACAGTTTTTTAAAGCTTGACCTCATATTAATGGATTTCAAAGGCAGTCCCTTTTTCCACTGATTGTCTCTGCAATAATATCACCAGTCTTCATAAACTAAAGCTTGTGTGACTTTGATTAGGTTATCTTCCATTGTTTCTGTAGGACTCAGCCTGCAACAATGCTTGACTTACAGTACAGCTCTGCATAATAAGGTACTGCACTATAAAAGATAAAGACAATGTAATGCATTATGGCATAAACAAAGTAAACTAGGAGAAGGTCACTTTAAACTAAAATGGTGATGATACGATAAGAAAGAACCAGGGGCTCAACTTGTCACTGCATATTTGCTTTTCTGTGTTGTTAAGGTCACCTTGATTTATAAAGTAGTTGTTTTACATAACTTTCAGTAGTAACAACACTGCATCTGATAGTGGAAAAACAAACTAAACATCTCATTATGACCTTGAAGTAACTTTATGGTACTTCTGATTTTGATGCAGATGCAATGAGAGAGAGCGAGCAACTGAGAACATAGAATATTCAAGTGCAGTTAGTACCATTTTATATTCCTGCAACTGCAAATATACAATTATCCATATACCTATTCAGTCTCTCTGTCTCCACTTCAAATTCTCGGATCTTGCTTTCAGAGATGGCAGAGCCATGGGAGTAAAGGGTTTGGAAGATCTCTTGAATGTTGGAGCAGTCTTGTAATGAGTGTGCTAAGTGCTCCGCCACACTGCTGGATACCTGCAATGCAAACAATTTTTAAGGAAATTGTCAGTGGTTAAATGCAATGAAACACTGTATTATTAACTCACAATAACATATCAGCCCACAATAACATGTCAACTACTGCTCTAAGAATTGTTTGAGGCCCAGAACCTACCCTTCAATGCTGCCCAGGTAACCTAAAAGATTGCAGTTACAAGGGGTAGTGGTATGGCAGATCAGCAAAGCCCCATGGGATTATGGGCCCAGTGGCAAATAATTATTTTACAGTTTAAAATAGCTTTAGGGTAAACTAACTGGACAGCCACATTCCCTAGTAGTTTCAGGAAAACAAAGACTAAATGCCTTCAGTAGATGGCCCATCCATCTCCTTTATATATTATTAATATGTGTAACTTTCAACTGTCCTTATTTATTTATTTTAAGATTTTAGGACACAAATGGTCACTGTAAAACTGGTCACTGTACCTCATGGATTAACACTGAACGGGTAAGATTTTCTTTAAATGAGACAGAGATATATATCCTCTCTAGGAACAAACACTAACATTTATTTTAAGAAGAAGAGTAATTAATAAACATTTGTTTATAGTTGTGACACTTTCCTCCAGCAACTAACAATTACCTTGACACATCAACTGAGAAAATTAAAATAAGTGGGTTGCAATATTTTGTCTATCCCCATATTTTCATACACAACAATGAAACAGGTGAATACTTTTTAGATATACATGGCAAGTTACTTTTTTATTTAATAATATTTAGGAATCTAGTCATTAAAGGCTATACTCACTCCGATGCTGCTTATTTCTGAACCCAACACAGGCCTTTCTGATGAAGATGACTCTGATCGGGTCTTTGATAGCTTCACCCTCTCAGCAATCTACAAAAGATTACAGCAAGTCACTAAATACAGCTCTTCTTATTACTGTAATCAGTAAATGTCGAACAGCACAGACAGACACTAAACTTGTGCTCTAATAGCTAGATACATGTCTCCTATTCAATCCAAATGACCGTGTATGGTAAGTCTGAAATTCATGAAAAATTCAGAGTTAAGATTGCAGTTCTCAGCAAACACATTTAAAAGGTCTGTGGTCTCTGTCAGATAAACATTTTTACAAAGCGACAAATCAGACCAAAAATTTATGGTGTATAACAGACAAATGCTTTATAGCTTACTGAAAGGCTATTGATCCATACAATCCCTCATGCTGGGGAATGTAGTCTCACATTTCCTTTCTGATTTACAGATCTGTTTTACACACTTTCCAGAAGTGATTGAGATGGCAATGGCTGTTTATGACATGCTATTTCCCACTCTCATCTGTGAATATTTAGTAAACCCTTTATTCCAAACCTCTAGACCTGGGCAATATTGTGAATGGACTGGTCAGCTAAGATTTCTTATGCACAGGTAGCAGATTTCAATGTCTCAATGTGCTTATGAATTAAAATGATCCATTTATTGTTTAACAGTTCTGCAAGCATGAGGAAGACAGCTACTGAATCTCACTAATATGTAGCCCCTAAACAAGAACACAGAGTATTTAAATACAAGGTAGTCATATGCAGTCATAACTCAGTATCTGCCTGTGTGACATTATCACAGAGGTCAAAATCCTGTCAGAAACTGCATTACTAGATCATTTTAATTTCAATGTTAAGTGGTTGTATTCCCAAATATATATTCTACTAAGAATTTTCTATGTTTTATCAATTTTATTTGAAACAAGAGTACAAGGATGGAAAATATTGTTTGTGCCACTTCTCCCAAAGAAAGCTGGGAGAAAGGTTATGCAAGCAGAGCAGTTTCCTTTCTGTGTATTAGCATGATATTGATTAAAACTACATGGTATTAGAAGATTCTCCTTGCATCATAGTTGCCCAGGTGTCTTTGCAATGACAGCTCACTTAACAATCTCTGCAATTTAACTCTGTTATCAAAACCATAAAGGAGGTGGGGGAGTGGGGCTGTACTCCCGAGGGTGCTCTGACTCCACATCCCTACTAATCCTCCAGATGAGCGAATGAGAAACTGTGTCTCTCTGATAATGCCAGACATTAGCAAAGCTGCACAATGGCTCACCTTGGCAATGGGAATGTCATTGCTGCTGCTGCTAGTGCTTAGCTCCCCGGTGCTTGGATTGACTGGTCGGCTTGCTGATGTGAGACGGCCAGGGCTGGAAGGACCTGCTGCCTGTACACTTTGCAGCCGGGTTTGTAATTCACGCACCTAAAGCAAATAGTATTAAAAAAATATTAAATATATAAATGATAGAAAATAGACACCCTGTTTATATGAACTGCAAAAACAAACATCATAACAACTAGCTAAGCTACATGAATTTAGCTATTTAACAGATACATTATCATATAAGAATGTACTGCTGCTGCATTTCCGAGATGACCCACTACTGCTTATATGATTTACATTTAAACTGCTTTCTTTGTCAGCACTGTAATCATGGAATGTATACAGTGTCTGTAGGTACGGTAAGTGAAAATTCACCTTAAATATAACCAACCACTATGGTCCCTGATAGAATCATTTACTGGGCCTTAGTAACACAGCAAAATGGCACCTCTCCCACTAGATTCTTCTACGCCAGGGGTCTCAAACTCGCGGCCCGCGGGCAAAATGTGGCCCCCACCTCTGCATCACCTACCAATGGTTTTGCGGCCCGGTATCGGCTGATCATTTTACAACTTGCGGCTATCCCTGGCTGGGCTGGACTGGCAATGTGAACAAATCAATAAAGCTGTGTAAGAAAAAAAAAAAAAAAAAGCAGCATCAGCAGCCCCAATCAGGAAT
>WMED01016263.1:0-13368 GCA_019650415.1 Pipa parva
TTCCGAAGTGAGGCGAACACTACGCGCTTCACATTGGAGCTTGGTGAATTCCCCCCTGAGCCTTTTTATAATGTTTCCCTGGAGGTTTGTATACTAATGACCAAATGAAATTGTTCAATAATAAGGTAACAACCATTCACTATCTGATAGTCAATCTTTAGTGGTTTATGTCATGCCAGCCAATGGATGAAAAAAAAAATAGCACAATGAAGAGTTATAACCTTATTATATAAAAATATAATTGGAACTATGCTTTCCTTTGTGGTAGCTCACAGGTATTATATAGCCTAGGAAAAAGTTTGTGGAGAAGAATTTTAGTTATTTTGCTGTAAGGATACTACCGGCCTCTGACACATTCACTCAGACTATTTTAAAATAATTATCTATTCATTAACTTTTTTTTTTAAATTAATTTAATGTCTAAAAATAAAGATAAAATCCATTACTTTCAGAATCCTAACAGCTAGAAGACATAGAACAGCTTTTGATTCTTATTATTTTAATATTATCATCTATAGAAATTAAATTTTTTTTATTGATATTTCAGTTTTGCTACAAACATTGACTTCCTTTTTTAAAAAAAAAATATAGCTGGGAACTTATTAACTATTTTTTTTTTCTATGAAAAATTGAATAAAAAAAATAAAAATAATAGCTAATAAAGGAAAGTTCTACAAAACTCATTTGACAAATCTTTTATAATGTGTCCTATTTTTTACTCTTTGGATGAACCATTCATGAAATATTTATAAATTCTTTTTTATCCATTTTTTTTTTCCATTTTGTGTTCATAGATCATTCCAGACCAAAAGACGAAGGAGAGACCATAATAAATGCAATCAAAAGTGACTCTGCAATCATTTGGGGTAAAAAGAACACACATTTTAATTCATGCACCATTCTCTAACATAATATGCAGTTAATTTATTTAAAATTAGCTTGAAGCTAAGTGTTAGCAATTTTTCCATGAAATCACAAGCTCCTGCAAAGCAATACAGATGTTTTTTGTGGTTGTGGAGGTGATTGTGATGACTTGGCAGAGTAAGTAAGTAACAGCTTTTAGCAACAGAAATAGGATGAACCTTACATTCGCTAAGCAGTTCAGTGGAATGATGGTTACTATTGCAATTATCTATTTTTTCAGGCATGAAATGTAACGCTTTAAAGGTGTCAGTTCCTAGATCCGCAGCATACTGTGTATACACATGGCAGGAGAAACAGCCAGATTTTGATGCAGACAGAAATTTGCATGCATGTAGCAACTTAAACTTCACAGTCAAAATTATTTTACTTAAAAATGACAAAACAAAATGGATGACATGAGCAATGAGTTTAATGTAGCAGATGAATATCAGCGTCAGAAATAATTACCAGCTAATGTGCATTGAGTGATTAAGACAAATGTTGCCAGATACAGACATCTGCCAAATGACAATCTGCCTTAGAGGTACTTTTTTTCCATCTGAAACTTACTGTATGTACATGAATAAGGTAATGCTTTCACGTACGGAATAAAGTAACATCAGCAAAGACTGGTGGGGCAAGACTAATTAAGATGTGTGGCAGGTGTAACTCTCAATCCGCTTCCAATGAAAAAGAAAATCAGTCCCAATTTAGGCAGTTGACAGATAAAAAAAACAAGTCCCTTTGTTTAAATCTTCAAATTCTTTTCCAGACTACTAAATCATAATAAGTGATTCTATACAAAACAGATGTATTCCTCTGTATAACCAGTAAGAGTGCATTATGCAGTTGATAATGAGCATACCAGGCCATTTTTCGATGGGTTGTGTCTGTCCAGATAATGAATCCAATGCTTTGATTTATACTGCTAAAAATCTATACACGGATCTCTTAGTGAATACATCACATTCCAAAATGATACCTGGGACCTATAACTAGCTACTGAACTGAGCATGCTATTTAATGATTCAGAGTTTTTATACAGTTATTAGAAATATGCACTTAAGTTACTACATATGGTGAGATCTGTGTAAAGGGTTAGGGATTGCATCTCCACTCGGTGCCTTTGGTTGTGATTCTCTGTGTGTGCAGCTCCTCCAAGGTTGTCTCTCATCATCTTTAATAAAACATGGCCAGTCCAAAGTACGTGCAACCAAATTCCAAACATCTTTTATTTATCCTTGTTATTCCAGCAGCATATCCAGCAGCAAACATATTTACAGTTCTTTTAACAGTCTTGTAGCATACTGTACATCCAAAAATGCTTTATCTTTATAATCCAATAATAAGTCTCTCTCAACAGCATTGCATTTTTGCAGCTTCTTTCTCCTCAGCTTCCCATAGGAGAGTGACTCACTCACTCTCTAAACCAAAGCTTGTGTAGCTCTCAGTACATTCCCTCCCCCCAGGAACTGTATTTGCAACATTGTATCACATCTAAAGTTCACTTGTCAGGTTACCATGTACCTCTGTAAAGCCTGCTAAACTGGTGCTAAAAGGGGAACTGTACTGGAATAACATATTTTAATCTATAATTCTATTAACAGTTTAACACACTAACAACTAAATATATTTCTCTTTTATTAATGGTATATCACTGTCCAGTGACCCCCTTACATCTGTCACAGTGTCGAGTATGTCAGTGGATGAGTTTTCTGCCTACCGTATTAATTATATACAACATGTGACAACGCATGTACTCTCTGTACAAAGAAGTCTTTGACAATTATAGAAAAAAGTATTTTTTGCAAGATGAAATAATTAGTACTTTTTTCAATGTACCATTACATTGACCAGAAATACACTTATAATGCCATAACATTATTTTGTTTTATACTTTTCATATAAGAGTTCATTTCATCATTCTTCAAAGAATTCAACATTTGCAGCAATCACAGCTTTGAAGATGTTAGGAATCCAGATTTGTGAAATTCAGAGGAAATTTTAGCTTTCAATTTCTCTAGCTGTTCCCAGAGATGCAACTATGTTTGCAGGACATTGTTCCCTAATCATACATGGAAGCCTGTACTACATGAGCACATAAGTGTTGAAAACTTGAAACTCTACAAACTCTCTTCACTTCAGCATTGCATTGCAGCACAAAATCTTCTAGCCCTAGACAAGACATGAGTCCCTAACTGAGTATGGGATGTCCATTCAAACACTCTTGGTACTAGCCCTTTACCCACTCCTGTCAAGCCTTACTTGCCTCTGACCTGAGTGCCCATGTGCCACCACTGCATCTATAACATGGTCTAACCTAACCCACTCGCTGGGGGCAGGGTCTCTCCTACAGTCATTCCTCTCTCAGAAATTCTGATTAGTAGAACCAGCTGGTTCTAAGGTGTAACTCTAGTGTATCTTCTTCCCAATAGGTACTCCTGTTCATTTGCAACACCATTTTTTCTCCAAGACAGGTCCTTCCCCAATCCCTAAGAGGGAAGAGAGTTACCATCTCTCTCTCTCTCTCTACTGACCTTTTATCCACATTCTATGTCACCTGACCTCTGACTCATCTTTATTTTCTACTGGGATATTCTAAACCTTTGGAAAGCCTCTGCATATGTTGTAACATTACCTCTACTGTATCTAACCTTCACATCACCACTATCCCATTACACTACAGCCATCTCATTACCATACAATAGATTCATTACCATTTTGCCAGCTATTACTTTTCACTTTTACTTTTACATCTATTTATTCTCTTAGTTTATTATACAATACTGAATCTTAGGTCATCTATTCATTTATTTTTTTTAACTGATTTATAGTTACAGTCCCACAGATGTCAAAAGCAAAACACATTTTTGCAGTCATTCAAAATTTTTACCATTGTTAAACACAAAATAATTGATTGTATATCTATGAAATAGATTAAGTCAGTGTTTATTAGAGACACCTTTTAAAGCAATTACAGTTGAGACTCTTAGAGCCTCATAGGCTAAAGGGTGAATTCAACTGTCAAACTCACCTCACTACAATTCGAGTCACATCACCAAAATAGTCATGGATTCACTTCTCAGTATTGACTACGCAGCAACTAGTCTTGTCAAACAAGTGGACAGCAGCGATCTCTCACTAGTGCCATCCTTGCAGCCTTACTCAGTTTTTGAGGATGATCTAAGCAAATTTACAGCTATTATATGGTTTTTCCATTTCGTAATGACTGACCAAACTATACTTTAAAGGATATTCAGTGAACTGTACCGGTGTATTTACACTACAGTAATTTAAAACTCATTGACTAAATACATTGACTGCATTAACAATTTTTTGTGACTTCTAAATCTAGTTTGCTCTTTTATTGATGATTCTTTTGTATATTGGAGATAATTATTTATGGATTTATTTGTTCTGCACACATTGATTGCAGATTTATTTTTAATTTTTTTTTTTGAGAATATTGACAGACATCCACTGTAATTCAATGCTTTTATACAATAAAATATGAAAAAGTCTCATGGAAGTTAATATTTTTAAAAGACACTTAAAAATCTAAAACTATATACAGATGATAAAACTATAACAACAAAAAAAACCTAAGCGTAACCTATAGAGATTCCATAAAACAAAATATTTTTGTTAAAACAGAGACACTTTGTTCCAAAAACTGCTGAATTGTATAAGATATTGATAAGAAGCATTACTGATTTCATTCTAAGGTGGAGCTTCAGCTTATGTTAACATAAATGTGCTGTATGTAGATACTCACTAAGTTGGCTTTATATATATGGTCAACAGCTACCAGGGCATAACTGGAAGTGAAGAGGTCCCTAATAAATATTGGAATTTGGGAAATTAATGTGGAACAAAATATTAGATTTTCCACCAAGGAAAACAGAAACTTGCAGTCAGAATGGGACAAGTAGATTCATATTGTAGCTCTAAATATAATATGGTAATTATGCCACAGGTTTTTGAATTGATAGTGAAATGGAGGTTTATTTATTTCAAATATTTATTTCTTCTGATCTTTATTTATTTGATCCAGGTGTGATATCGGTTGTGGTGTTTATCATCTTATGCATTACTGCCATAGCATTAAGGATTTATCTGCAAAAGAACACTTATCAAAAAAAGGAAGTTAAAGGATCAGACAATGAGGACAATGCAGACACAACGGCAACACTGAAAACTGAGATCAGTATGCAGAACACAATCAACGAGAGTCAAAAAGAATATTTTTTCTAATGGGTTCTCATTGTTTGAATGAACAATAAGACAGGAAATTTCTTGCTAAGCAAGGGGCGCTAGAAAATCAACTAAACAAAAACATTGTACATGCACTGCGAACAACAAACAATGAACTTGGAGATGTGTTAAATTTATATATGATCAGTCACAGTGATTACAAAAGAGGCCTCTAAAACATACATTTCTTAGGTTTCAAAAATGATTTTCTTTTCTGTGAAAGTAATCTCTGTATTGTACACACTTTTATCGTTGGTAGTTCCAGATTGTTCTGATGTGACTCTTAAAACATTCAAGATTCCAATATTTGATATAAGTTTTAGCTACTGGACTGTTCTGAAATTGCAGCTTTTAGTATCTCTGTGGTTTGAATTGTTTTGTCCCAGGTAAAAAACTGGACTGTAATAGCCTGCTTCTTAAAGCAAAGTTATATTGTGTTTTACATTGTATATTTTAGACGCTTGATGACAAACTAATATGGTTTTGTAAATGAGTCAAGAACTCCCCAGAAAGCTGTTCAATCTCAATTAAATCACTAATATAAATACGCCTCATTGTGCAGAAAAGTAGTTTAAAATGTATTGCAGTTTGCCAATGCAGAAAGGTAGCATGAAACCATTCAACTGAAATCCATGTTTATGGATGGATCAATGTTTATGAGTTCATTGAGATGTTTTTTTTTTTCAGCTTTCCTAGATGTAATGAAACATTTTAACAATCGCTTTGTATTAAACAATTTCATGAATTTTGGAAATATAACATTAAATGATCCCTTCATATATATGAACAGAATAACAATATGTTCGGGTGTTGTCAAATATCAATAAAAACATGTTTATGATCTGTGCAGTACTAAGCAAATCTTCTCTTATTTCTCTACCATAATATGCAAAAGTGAATGAATACAGAAGGGGCGACTACCTATTTCAAACTCAATCAGTGTGAGTTACTGCTGAAACAGCACTAAGAAATTTGTAGTATTTGAAATGTTTTACTTCTAAAACAATATGTTTCCTTTTTAATTCAAGCAAATTATTTAAAAAGTTATATTGCATCTGGGAAATCTTTTTCTGCAAAAATATTTAGGGTGGACTAATTGATGACATGGTGTTTTATATTTTCCTTCTGTATCCAATAAAATCATATAATGATTTTTGTAATTTCACTGATTCGTATATTTGTACTTATCCAGTGACAAATAAATAAATCAAATCTAATCTAATAAAAGGAAATATTTAACAGTTCTAAATGTTATGATTTGCAAAAAAAAAAAAAACAAAACTTATATTTATTTATGATTTTTGAACCGTTTCAGTGATTAAAAATGTATTTTTTTACTAAATGAGGTTTGGAAAAAAGTGAAATGTTATTGCATCTTTACAATGTTACTTGAGGCTATTATTCCAAAAATGTGTCTGGTTATGTGAATGGACACTATGGGGGTTATTCACTAAAGTGAGAATTTGACTGTTTTCAAACAGTGGATTCCCTTAGCAAATCCACAACAATTTCCCCATTGTAAAGTCGCGACAATTTTTAAAATTGCGACTGCGACAATAGTAATAAAGTCGCCATTGCAACAATATTCTCATTATAAAGACGCGGCTACGACAGTAGCAGCCTATTGCGACGGTCTTTATCTGGCAAATTCACACCTATTTGCAACAATTGGGACTTTAGTGAATAACTGCCTATATCTGAAGCTCTTTCATTTTAATTGTTGCATTTCTTTTTTCAGCCCCAGGGATATTCTGCACTGTCTTTTATTGGAAGTTTTTTGTTTATTTTCTCCCTTTTCTTAATAAAAAAACATAAATTATCACTGGATTGAAGTGGAAATTTTTATTATTTGGTATTAACTAAGTCTTATTTTAAAACGATGTTTGTTGTTTTTAATAACATATTGCATGACTTGTTTATGTATTCTTTGAAAAGATTTAAGCAAGATGGATTTTTAAAAAATATAGATATAATATATGGGAGTAAAGTATTATTGCAACATTCTGTGATACATTTTTTATTGGACTAACAGTCAGTTTAGTTAGATGAGCTTCTGAGGTTTGTCCTCCCTTCATCAGGTTCCGTATTGCTTGTAACTTGATGAAGAGAGGACAGATCTCTGGAAAGATCATCTAACTAAACTGACTGTTAGTCCAATAAAAAAGGTATCAAAGAATATCGCAATACTCATCCTTTTTTTGAATCTGTGGACTAACATGACCACTCTATCGTAACATATATATATATATATATACACACACTCAATATATCTCAAGAATGTTCCAAAAAAGTGAAAATTAACATGACCATTCTATCATAATATATATATATATATATATATATATATATATATACAGTATACACAGATACAGTATATCTCAAGAATGATACAAAAAATGGTGAAAATTAAAAAATGAAAGGCAAACTTCATTTTGTATATTTGCTTCTAGCTCATTAACAAAAACAGGAATAATGAATACAGTGAAATGGGTTTCAAGCAAACCTGTAAAGTAATATATATATATAGTTATATATATATATATTATATAGTTATAGTTATATATATATATAATATATATGTTTTTTATTGGACTAACAGTCAGTTTAGATAAGCTTTCAAGAGGTCTGTCCTACCTTTCTCAAGTCTCCAGCAATACTGATGGAGACTTGAGAAGAGGATGTTGAGTATTGCTTGAGACTTGAGAAAGCGAGGACAGACCTCTTGAAAGATTGTTTATATAAACTCACTTTTAGTCAAATAAAAAAGCTATCAACAAGTATTGCAATATTCATTTATAAAGATGTATTTTTATTTAAGTTAATTAATATATTAAGAAATATAAACATTAACAGTGATTATCATATGGTCATCCAAATGCATATACTGTATGCTGTCCATCAGTAACATGACAAGAGATGTGAAGACTTCACCACCAGTTGTCCCATGACTCCTTGTTAAGGTGTTCAAGCAATTAAAAGTAGCTATAAAATATAGCCCAGATTTTTCAGCTGGTACAGTAATATTAATGCAATTTGTAAGAATATTTAATAATAAATGATTATTAACATGAGCTTGCCATTGAAGGTTTTTCCACTGTATTCAAAATGCATCATATTTTGTATGCTTAGAAATGTCAATTTTACAATAAATAGGAATAAAATATATCTCTATCCTATAATTAGAAATGTGTGGTTTCAAGTTAGATAAAATAAGAGTAAAGTTATGCAGGAGAAAGGATAATAGTAGAAAGTCCTTGAGTTTTGAGATACTGTCATAGTGTTTAGTGAGCATCTACTGACCTAATTCCACCCAAATTAAAAAGGCCACATAATGGTGACAACATAAAGCTAATTTATGTTTTGATGTTTAGGTGAACATATGTCATATGTGCAGTCTCAAATCATACTTTTCAAATAGAAAGTTTAATTGACAAAAGCTGAAGAGCTAAAGCAGAAGACAATTTGTGCGAGCAAACACTAATACTTTACGTAAAGTAGGTGACAATGTCATGTATGCAAGAAGACAGTCTTAAAAAAAATTTTCTTAACTTTGAAGAGAAAGAACATTTCAATTGGATTGCTGGGTATATAGAGTAGTCTACAGAAGATGTCTATTTATTGGTTAAAGCTTACAATCTATGGAGAACATTATATGCACAAAAGCTGACACACTAAACATAAAGTTACAGGTAGATCTTCAAGGACTGACAAGTCTATTTGAATGTAATTTGTTACCATTTAAGCACAGTATTATGCTAGAGCATCAACTATGTTTAAGCCTTTAAGATTGCCTTTGCTTTTAGACTATTAGATCTGCATCTACCATTAGTAGTACCTATCAAGGGACAACCCAATATTCTGTTAACAGCAGAAATTCATACCACTGCTTTCATACTTTACTATTTTTTGGACAAAATAAGAACTTTTTGGAATGTATAAAAATAACATTTTAGCAATAAATTCACTAGGTTTTCACTAAGAATTCTCCTTTCTTTTAATACTATTGATATTCTCTTTTTGAGGCTGTACCCAGGTCTATACCTTTTATGTGAGTGCAGCCATATACATATCTATCTGTATGTTTCTGTCTATCTATCTATTTGTATCTATCTCCCTATATCTATCTATCTATCTATCTATCTATCTATCTATCTATCTATCTATCTATCTATCTGTATCTATCTATCTATCTATCTATCTATCTATCTATCTATCTATCTATCTATCTATCTATCTCTATATATCTGTATCTATCTATCTATACCAAGAAAGCATAGTTAAGCAACCCACACTCTAACAATCCTTCTGGCCCAAATGCAAGACAGCAGTCCACACTTATAATAATACAACAAATAGATCTTGATAAAAGTACTAAATTCCAAAATATTGACTAATTTCATAACCAGCAGGGTTAAAATTCTTTCCTAGCCTCAATGATGATTGAATGCTCTTTAGTTCAAAATTGTTGCACAGTGTTACACACTTTAGTCAAAGGCCTCAGTATAAAACAAGATGTTAATAAAGTGGGCAATAGCTCTTCTAACTTTAACGTTTAAAGGGGCATATTCACTAAAGTCACATTTCTCATATTGCCAGATATCGCCATAGATTTAGCGATATTGGAGGATATCCCCATAGCCCATTTATTATTATTATGTGGCAATAGCACTGCTAGAGCGTTATAAGCATTTATCCCGGCGATATCGATATCTGTAGAAGCAGTGGTAATGGTTGCGTCTATGGGGATGGATATAGGTATCAATATCCATATCCATGTGTATATCGATATCGATAAGTTACACTTAAACCATAACTCCAGACTACAGCCACATTGAAAGTAATGGATAACGCCACCCAGAGAGTGGCGATATATTAAGCAACAGATATAGCCAAAAAAAACAAACACTTATCTTAGTAAATAATGCAGAACAGCGTTAAATCAGGCGATATCGATACACAGAGATATCCACTGCGATAATGCCTTCCAGTGCTTTGATAAATAGGAGATACTATCGATATTGCCTAATCCAGAGATAACCAAATTCGTTTTTATAGGGATAAGCAATTCGACTTTAGTAAATGTGCCCCTTTATACTCTAAATTCACAAATAAACTTGAATCTTTTAATGAACATAATAAATGCTGTCTCTGCCCATATGGGTCCTCTCCACGGCTTATCCTGTATGATATTTTTAGTCCCACAACACATAAATTCAATTTTTTCACAAACAAATCACGTTTTATGTGTTGGTTTAAATGCTTTAAACCTTATATACATGTATTAAATATCTGTGGTTTTCCATCTGAGAAACATTGCATTGTCTTTTTAAAGGGAATTGAAGGTTGGTACATGCTTTAAATTTGTTTTACTAGAAATGAACATTGATTTTTTTTGGGTGTAAGATGTCTAAAACAGCTTTCTCTTGATTATCTCCCACAGCTCATTTTGTACACTTTTCCAATAATTAGTCTTGAATGCTACTGTGCTTTTCCATTTCTGTAATTTAGGACTTTCTTTTAATAAATCTTCTCCATCATGATGGCATATCTGCATTTAATTTAACATAAATAACTGCTATTTTCAATGAGTTTCTGCTCACAAGGTGGCCTTTATATCACAGCATTTTTTGTAAATCAAAATATAATTATTACTTTGAATATTATTAATTTGTTTTTATAACAATTTTTATTAACATTCTTTTCCTTCTGCGAAATTGCACAAAAGTACTGGGACATGGTATCCAACTTGCTTAATGAAACCTTCAAAACAGTTATAGCGAAAACCCCTCAGACATATTTACTAGGACTACCTAACCCAGAGTTATATTGTAAAGACAATCACAAAATAATGACTCACATACAGCAGCCAGAACATTACTAGCAGCAGCGTGGAAGAGACAGACTCTTCCGGAAAGGAAAGAACTAATAACCAAAATAAATTGGATTCATGCTATGGAAAAAAATCAGATACTTTCAAAACAATGAAGAATATGATTTTGAATTAATGTGGCTGCCTTGGTTCCAATATTTAGAGAACCTAGAAAATTCAGAGAGATCAACCTAAGCAAATACCACTAGATAACAAAGGGTTTATTCCTTACCTTTACTCATACTATCATATGAACATCCCTCTTCGTCCCTTATATCCTACCCTATTTGTAAGGTTTTATTAAACCACAAGTTATGTTAATTAGAATGGAAACCTAATTTCTATAAAATGTTAAGTTATCCATAAGGTTTAAGTATATTTTAATGAATCTATGTGAATAAACAATCATTTTGAGACTACAGATATTGTGGAATAATACGAATACACTGGAAGTTTTTATAAGAGAAAGTTTATTATTCTCAATATAAATGCAAATATGTCCAAATGTAAATAATACGATATTATACTGTATTTTCTTCAAAGTTTTACAAACATTTATGTAATGTTCCATGCCTATTTACTATCTGTGAATGTCAAAACTAAAGTTATTTGTTTGTTAATATGAGTTTTGAAAATAAAAATTTCAAATTATAAAAAAAAACAAATACTGCAATACTAATGAAGGATTTTTTATTTTTTTATATAAATATTCTTGAATCATTCCAAAACAAAATATGCAATCCAAATAATATAAAAATAGTTTTCTTTTTTTTATCTTTCTGTTCATGCTCTGTACTATCAAACTTCCAGTCTTTGCCTAACTCAGTGACAGTTTGCTATTTAATATGCCTTTGTGACCAGAAGACTACATACTGTACATAGAAACAAAAATGTAAACCAAAACCTGGACAAACAACCTCTTTTAAATGTTCTTTACTACAAAACACTCTGAAGATGTGACTAGATATTTATCTGAAGAACAAAAATATTGTGTTTTGATCTTCTCTTATACATAATAAAATTGAATATATCGATATCGTGATATCAGCCAATTTTATGTTAACGGCCATTTTTTAACCGATATCTCAATATCAATATTGGTCAATTTTTAATGATGAAGCGATATTGGCAATATCATGATATTGAAATTTGGTTGAAATTTTTAATCTGTTAATTTCTATGGAAAAATCCATAATATCACTGTAAATTTGATATTGTGATATCGATATTGCCAATATCGATATTGGCAAAAATCGTCCGATATCAGTAATATCGACATCACAATATCGATATTTTTTATTTTATTAAATTTCGCCCTTAGGAGTCTGGACTGCTGTATTCACAGATCCTATTGACCAGGTCACTCATCAGTACCATCAAGTGCAAACTGTTTCACACAAAAAGTGTTGTATGGGTAAACAATCTTTTCATGATAAAATTTACTATTTAGAATATATATTTAGTCTTATAATAGCCTGGTCTTACCATAGTCTGGTGATAGAGATAAAAGACATGTGCAAAGCCATAAAAAAGTCTTAATCAGCTTTACTAATTTTATAAAAACTTGCATAACTTTACTCAGGGAGGTTTATTAATGTATAGCAAATTAACACTTATAATGGCAAAAGTTTTAGGATGAGAGTATCCATTTAATACAAAATTTCATTTTTATTATTAGTGCATGCCACATATAAATAAACTTGACTGCCAACTTTTGCAAATCAAGCCATTATAAAGCCAACTGTTCATTTCTAATGCCACATTACCAAGAACAAGCCTTTTACTTTGCCATGTACCAGTTCCACATCCCTTGTAAGAATAGATGTCTTTATCTGTCTCATAACTCTTTTTTTTCAGTTTTGAGTCTGTTTTCGAGCATAGGAATACTGCACATTTTCCCTTTCTACCAGTTGAATCAAGGAGTTATTCTCTACTGGTGTAAAATAAATAAATAAATAAAAATCAAGTTTGAATAAGCTGAATTCAAAGTCTATCATAAACAAATAATAATCAATTAGTGGGAACCAGGAGGATGCACAAACCAGGGGTTTCACAGAATAAACAACATCTCCTGCTGCAGCATTCTGCTTCACAATATATCAACTAAATCCTATTTACTGATTTAAAACTAAAATGTATAGAAGTAATAGAAGGTTTTATGTAAAGAAATAAACAACAATTTAATCCATAGTCAATAATGAAAATAACAGTGAAATATGATAGTGGTTGTTCCATTTTGGATATGGACAAATTAACAACACTCTGACAAAGATGCGAGCTTTTTAATATCCCTATATTAATATCCCTATATTTATATCCATATATTTATATCCCTATATTAA
>WMED01016264.1:1084-13367 GCA_019650415.1 Pipa parva
AAAACCAGAAAAAAAATGAAAACAATACTATAATAAAGGGAATTTCCGAGGGAAAATGTGGTGAGATACAATTAAAATATACCATTTTGCGTGTTTTTAAACATTGCCTAAAATGATAATTTGGTTGTTACTATTACCTGTAATAAAAATAATCTAAAAACATAAAAATTTTGTAATTTATTTTCAGAGCTATAACCTGTAAAGCAAATGGGCGATAAACAAATTTAGAAAGCAATTAATAACCAGGATCAATAGTCATTTCATTGGCTTTCTGAAAATGAACCCCATTCAACCAGAATTACTGTTGAATGTTGCATAAATGGAAATAATCTTTTTATATTCTTCACATTTCTGCTGTCTGCACCACAAAATGGCCCAAATTGCTACTGAACAATTGTTTTTTTAAGATAAGGTGACACAGGACGGTCATGACTGTAACCAATTTCGGGCGAATTAATTAATGCTGAAATGAAGCATCTCTAAATGCAAACCTGATGTAAATGTCTACATTTAACTTACAGCCCCGGGCTTCAGGTTTGTAAATACAGCAATCAAACAATGATGGCCATGTTCTTGGGACCTTGCTGTGGTGTAAATAAGAAGCAGGCAAAATATATATACACAGAAACTACTATGATTTTATTAATGAATAAAAAAAAAAACTGATTTCAGTGACAATCTACATTACTAAACAATATACATTGTTTTCAACTACGAGACAATTTCTTTTTCATTGCCATGTCTCTTTAATAGTTGGAAGATCCATTAAACGTAATATAGTAGGATTCATTATGAAGCGTATTTCCCATACTACGATAGAAATTTAGAATGATAAATTGATAATATAAATAACATTATATATTTCACTGCAAGTCATTGTCTTCTTTAAAAAAATACATCAATACAAGCCATGGCTGTCCCTTCGCCTAAAGTGCATGAGGAATTTTACAATCATGTGCTCTTCTGCAGCAGCAAAGGAATATTTTCATTCATTTAGCTCTCTACCATTGTGTACTCCTCAAAAATCCAGCAGCAGGCATTTCTTAGTGATATAGGGCATTCTGCCATGCTGTCAAGCAGGACACAGTGGCAGAAAGCAAGCAAATTGCTATGACCCTTAGACACACGTCACTGTAAGTCATTGATATTTGTTATACCTATGTCATAGCAAGCTATTATCCTTTGCAATAAGCAATATTATAAGGACTCCAGTATTAAATACTTTTCTTCACATTTATTATGTTTTGTTTACTTGCTGAAATGCAGCATTAGGGTTCTGTCAAAGGTTCGGTGGAAATTAAATTGTCTAAATTTAAACTATTTTTCTTAAAAAAAAGCTCTCCAATTCTATAGTATAGTGAGGCAAAATGATTGCCTCTTGTTAATCATAAATTCATATAAGATAAATAGCCTAAAAAAATCTGATATAAAAACAGTTAAAAAATGTATAGCTTTGCAAAGTGCATGCCTGGTTGAGGGAGGCAAAACCCCATTATTCACTATAGAGATGGTTTAGAACATTTTGTCCCCATCAAAAAGATCAGTGATATCATTGAAAATGGAGCTCCGTTGAAAGTAAAGCAAATTGTAGAAGTTGTAAATACATCGAAAAGGAAAAAACGGTGAAAAGGATTGAATTGTGGCAATAGGTCAAAATAACCTTTATAAATTTCCCCCTATTAGAAACAATGCAACCTGCTTGCGAAATGAAAGTATGGTCTAGTTTTCCAGCAAATGCTTACTGTCACTTAATAAATTCAATGTTCCCTTTTTTGTTTAAGGAATTAGGTCAAACATTTGCAGCAGACATTCTACTAGGCTTGTCTGAGCTGCTAGCACAAAGAGAACAGCTATAGAATTCTGGAAATAACTGCACTATACAGATTGATTACATATCGCTATAGCGTTCATTTGGGGATAAATATTAAAATAAGAAAAATGACTATTAACTGTAGTTTCCTTTTTATAAAAAATGTATGAATAGACTAAAGAAATCATTCATAAGCTTACATTTACACTCATAACGCATAAATTTGGAGACTCTCTAGACAAGAAACTAAATGAAAAAGATTGTCTAATAAATGCAGACAAAAATTTTAGGTTGTAACAGACAAATGTGAGCATGCAGCTATGTAATATGTCAGGTTGCTATCATATATTCCTTAATTTGGTACAATACACCACATACTCCATGCTAGAAATAGCTAGTGGGCATAATTAAACAGTATTTTATATATGGGCAAAGTGGCTAATTACAAAACCTAGGATATAACCAGAAATCCTATTCTTTCAAATCCATAAGCAGTAAAATAGTGTTTTGTTTTTACTGAAGATATGTGGTTTTTTATAAAATTAACATTTAAAAAATGCTATTAGGCACACAAGCCATTACTGCCTTGATGGGCACACAAGCCATTACTGCCTTGATGGAATCTGCCTTCTCAGAGAGTGCTATCAGTCTTATTCTGACATCTGCAGCACTTTCTTATCTCTGAGAGGATAGCCTTATCAGGCAGCATCAGTTAAATAAATGTAATCTATTATAAAGCAAGGCAGAAAGTGCTGGGAAATATGGAGCAGGCAAAATACCTTTCTGGCAGTAAAAACAGCATCCATTGTTTTATGGCTTGGATTTAGGATTTGGTACATAAAAGGCCCATGTTTTCCACAGATTATATTTACAGAAATTCTTCCTGGAGAGGCCTGAATAGTAGAAAGAATAGGAGAGGCTAGCTAAAGCTGAGCCAACAAAAGCACTGAGCTATTAAATACATGGAGGAAAATCAGTCCATGTGACAGAAACTGAAACAGAACTTTGCAGTTGTGTAAACAATTAGGGCGAAATTGAATAAAATACTGATATCACGATATTGATTAACTTTTACTGATATTGTGATATCGAATTTACCAATATCACAATGTCAAGTCATTTTTGCCAATATCACGATATTGATTTTACCGATATCACGATATTGGATTTTTATCGATATTGCAATGTCGAAAATTCGATTGTAACTTTTCAATCTGTTTATTTCTATGGAAAATCCATAATAGTGATAATTTCAATGGGAACATATAATGTCGCAATATCGAATATTATGATATTGAATATTCGATTCTGATTTTTTGATAATTTTCACATTTTTTTAATTGAATTTTTTGGTCGAAAACGACCTTTTCTACTTGAATAAATTTAATTCTCAAATGGGATTAATTAAAACTGAGGAAATAATGCGACAACCTTGTCTCTCTGAGACAGTCGGATGGCGGTTTTTCAAGGCATGCAGACATGGCTCCTCATATCGTGAGAACTTAGCAGTAGTGTTACTATAAACGTTTGTGTACAAAGTATAAAATATTTTACTTCTTACTTATGTGGGAATATTAAAAAGACCTTAGTAAAGAGCAAAAAAGCTTTTGCCATAGTGAATTCCTCAAATATATAACAGATAAAACATTTAAAAAGTTATTATAATTTTGAATTCTTCAAAAAAGCTCCTAGCAACAGGCAGTCCTTCCAATGACACATTAAAGGGACGGTGCTTGCTGAAGAAGATGGCATTTACTGGACCATTTTATAAATTAACCCTGTATCCTGGTTTCTATAGCAACACACACAGTCCTAATTGCATCTAACTTCTTTCCACAACGTTGCAGAGATACAATTCTCATCTCATCACCAGCAAAGAATTGTGTATGGTTAATGGAAAATTTTAGTTTTACAACTTAAAGAGGAATCAAACTGGAAAACCCCTGAATTTTTAATTCACAATAACTAATACCACAGAAAAATACAGAAGCATTCTCCTTCCCTTAAAAATAAGTATAAAAAAACATTGCAGCTTTCTGGTATTACCCTGTATGTCCTATGTTTGAATGTGTTGACTATTAAAATATATATGGTTTAACTTTCCAGAAAATTCTAGGCATCTGTACTGGTTCCCAGATATTCCATTTCTGTAGATTTAAGTCCTCTCCGTGTGGCAAGTTTTTTCTTCCGGAATTCAGCGGAAATTTCATCAAAAGACTTGCCCTTGGTCTCTGGTACTTTAAAGTAGGTAAAGATTGTGAAAATAATGAGGAGTACAGCAAAAATTATAAATACGTAAGGTCCGCAGGCCTCCTAAAAATGAATGGAAGGAGAAAACATAAGTCAGTTTTATAAGCAGAACTGGTGTATTACATCTAAAAATAATAACATTACTTTATTTTATGATACTGTAATACTTTCAAAAACGTGTTTTTTGAAACAAGTTTTCTTTTGTGATCAACCAAAAGAGATGGATGTGATTATATGAACAAGGCCCAAGATACCCTCCCAATGAGTTTCATTCATCAGAAAAACCTTTGCTCCCTATTAGAATAGCAGGAGAGCAAGTGTACTCTACATCTATTCAGCAGGAAAGAGAAGGGTCTAGTACAGGGGTCGGCAACCTATGGCTTGCGAGCCAGATGTGGCTCTTTTCATAGCTGCATCTGGCTCAGAGACTATAATGAGCAGTGCTTGCATGCAAGAATCGCTCGTTAAAGCCTGCCAGCTGAATCCCATCAGGCGCTGTAGAGACATAGGTCTTTCAGCTCTTCCAGGTTTCTAGCCAATCTCGAGCTGCTGATGTCACGTGTGAAATTGGTAGCTAGCCAATCCGGAGACGCTGACATCATGTATGACATCAGCGGTGGCGAATTCAAAAGGGGCTGAGCTGAGCCACACTTAATATGGCTCTTTCAGCCAAAAAAGTTGCCCGACCCCTGGTCTAGCATGTGAATTAAAGTCAAATTGTGAATACGGACTGAAAATATTATGTCAAAATTACAAACTGCTTTCATCAGTACATTTACATTCAAATACATTCTCCAAAATGACTTTCAGAATGTTTAGTTTGTGGAAATGTAAAAACATTTGCTTTGTAGACAGAAAATCCATACTTTTTATCTCTTGTATTCAGTAGGTGCTAAGTCATTTTACAAGATGCTAATTTTATTTTATAATACTTCTGTATTTTTATATGGAATACTTGTACAAGTTTTTATACTTACTTCTATGTACTGAAAGCACATCCCAATAATAAAGTTGCATGTCCAGTTGGTACAACCAGATACGGCCATAGCTGCAGGTCGAGGGCCCTGGCTGAACAGTTCTGCAACAATGAACCAAGGAATAGGGCCTGGACCAATTTCAAAGAAAACCACAAAGAGGAATATGGCAACCATACTCAGGTAACTCAACCATGCATGCTGGCTCTGGAAAGAAAACAGTACACGTGTAGGCATAACCGGATAGATTCAGTCATTGGACATATTTTTTTCTAAGTTGGCAAAAATATAGATGTTTCTTAGAACAAGGGGTGTCCAACCTAACCCTTTCAGAATACAAATGTTTTGTGATTATGTTCTTCAAAGTCATTATTCTTAGCTAGTTAGCTTAGCAGCTTTCCCTGTGGCAGCTGGGCCAGAAATACAGGCATAGCAGCACTTGTCATTTTGTCACAGTCTGAACACATAAAGAGTGACCATGTCTAACCACCTGGTGTTTTGTCTCTACGTGGTTTAGGTGAATTACAGCAGTGGACTGCCTACTTATTTGGATTTTTACAGACATTTTCATATGGCATACCATTATTTCCAAAAATACAAAATTACAGCTGTTTCAAGAGAAAAGAAGGACCCAGGAGTAACACACACACTGCAGGGAGCATTTTGTTAGCAATTAGCAGGTCCAAAGCACTGTCATATTTTTTTATTGATCTAGACTTTATACTTACTGACTAACCCTTTATTTTATGAACTGTCAGTAAATTTACCAGTGGTTATGGCAACCATGCTACAGATAAAATGCCAAGCGGTTGGATACGGTTGCTTTTATCAGCCCAAATGCTGATAAATACTGTATAAATAGCCTGTATCTCAGTCGTAAAGCAAGGGCTGCACTTAAGGTAAAAAGCAGGAAACATTTTTTCTCTTATACAAACAAAACATTCCAAAACTTTTTCAGAATAAAAGTGAACCATTTTTTTCTAATCCAAATCTACTTTACTAAATCATCTATATTGGTTTAAAGCCCAAACATTTTGGGGGGAATTCAGCAAGCAGCAAAGTGAGCTCCGAAGCGCTCGGCTCACTTCGCAAATGGTATTATGCGCATGCTGATGTCCTGCGTACGGACATCAGCGAGCGCATTAAAGGGATTCCAGGCTCAGCAAGGCAACTCTTTTGGGCTCGCCAAGACAGGAATCCCTTTAATACGCATGCTGATGTTCGCACGCAGGACATCAGCATGCGCATAATACCATTTGCGAAGTGAGCTGAAGCCTTCGGAGCTCACTTCGCTGCATGCTGAATTCCCCCCTTTGTTACTTTCCCAGTTCATCAACATTAAAGGAAAAATTTACATGTAGAAGTGATCATTCCTATGTATTTTTCTATATAGCATGCACAAAATTATTAGTTTAAAATATGTCTAGTTATTAAAGAGTAGGAGATGCCATATATGTTCCTGTGCATAGACAAAGTAAGCATGTATCCAGAGGCTCAAATAAAATATTGCCCCAGTGGCAGATCATCATAAATGGCTGGCATTATTTTACAAGCTTTGTAGATGAGAGTTTACTTACCAGTAGTGCCAATGCAATAGTCATGACAATAGCACAGACAGCCATAGCTGCTAACCCAACCAGATAGAGGGATCGTCTTCCTGCCTTTTCTACAAGGAACACCTATGCAGCAAAGACAGTAATTTTACTGAAACGGATAAGCTTTTTTGATATCACACCTCAACAAGATTAACTCAGAGATTGTCAGATTAGAGTTTGTAAAGTGAGTCTGACACTGACTTCGGAACTGCATTAATTATACCGACACAGAAGCGCCATTAGTTGCAGAGAATTGCCTCAGTGTCGGCCTCACTTTAATGAAAACAACTAGAGCTCCATTTATTAAACTCAATGTAAACATTTATTTAAACTCTTCCTTTATAGATTACATTTAACTAAGATAAATGAAATGCATACGAGTTCCCTGACTTTGCAATTTTCAATGAAAATGTCACCCTTAGCCCAATACTTCTCTTCTGTACTTTGTTTATTTTCACTGATTCTCTATTCAAATATTACCTAGGCTGCTTGGTAATAAATTACAGAATGGCGAGCTGTGAGACCCTTTTTGTTTCTGTCAGCATTTGATGTGTGCTTGACCTTGTAAGTGGAGATAAAATTAGACCGCTCACAATTCAGTGCCAGATAAACTTACTAAAGTCAGCAGTGAGTGTCTGGACACAATGTGAGCAGCAATTTCTCCATGACATAAACTAATCATATGATCAAACAGCTTATAGCCAGCCTCACTATGAAAACAGCAGCAGTTAAATGGCTGAGAGAGTCGCTTCCACCCATGCAAATGCTGAATTTATAAAAGAACAGTAATAAAGCCCAGCCAGACCATCCCAGCAGCAGCCGGACTGTACTTACATGAGCTCTGCACAAACATTCAATTGGCATCAGTATATGGGAATAGAAAAATATCCATATGGCACAGAATGCTTAATATTTGCTTAATATTTGGACCTAGGAAGTTATATATTAACTGCTCACCGGCCTGATACTGATTGAATCTCCTCACACACAGACCAGAATCACATAGTTTTTACTAGATGCATGTGAGGGGTTCATTCATAACATAGGTGCAAATGTGCACAATGTACAACAGGCAGTAAGATCATTATTTTAACTGCACTAAATCCAACAAAGCAAACTGCTGATTGTGAAGCTTGATGCACTTGTACCCTTGTTTTCACCAATGGAGACTTTTAATCCAAACACCGCCTGTTCACAGTGCTAGAACTATCTGCATCACTAGGCTGTGACCTCTCATACAATAACTTAATGTTCCCAACTGCTTGGTTACAATGGACAACATTTTATTTACTTACCGCAACCACTGTAGCAATTGTGTTAACCACGCCAACTCCAATGGTAGCATATACGGGTTGGCCTATTCCTGCTTTAGTGAAAATGCTTGTGGAGTAGTAAAAGATCTGTTGAGAGAAATAAAGGATGTTTGTTTAGATTTGGAAAATGAATTTCAGTTTGTGCTTTGATGCAATCCCTGCAAGATATCTGCTCGCAGCACCGCAATGATGAAAAGAAACGGGCAAATATATTTTATATAAGTTACATGGCACTTTTCAGTAGAAAGTGACACCATGTTACACTAAACAATTCTCTGATCTTAAATAATTTTAATAATAAAAAAACTAAACATCCTGTACCTATTTATTGTCTAACTGCTGTATTCACTACATATGTGCTCCCTGTAAGCTTTGATAAGCTATGATACTTACTGCATTGATTCCAGAAAATTGTTGAGATATATGGAGCACCAAGGAAACCAATAGTGGCTGTCGGTAATTAGCAGATTTAAACAGTTGTATGATAGATACTTTTTTTTCACTTTCTGCTTCTTCTTTTTCCTTTTTCATCTCTTCAATGTCTTTTGTTGGGTCATAGTCTCCTCTGAGTCGTATCAAGTCTTTAAAAATTAAAAAAAAAAAATGCTATACTGCTTCATTTTTACCAATATTCACTATATTCGCCAGCACTAAAAATATCATTAAAAACCCCTTTAAAGAACAAATGCTGCAAAACAGCAGTAAAACATTTGCACATATTACAGACAAGAAAAACGATAAAAGGACATTGTACAATTTCATACGTAAATACAACTTTACACTGCAACCTGGTAGTATTTTAAAGGATATGTTCATTTGTTGTAAACCTTATAAAAGGCTTGGATTATGTTTAGAATAATTACTTTCCTTTAGCAGAGCCAGTGAGAGGGAGTGGTAGACTCTCAATTAGCACATGGGAATGACTTTCAGGGGGTTATTGACTAAAGTGAGAATTCGACTGTCAAAGTTAATTCTCATCACTTTGGTTGGCTACTCCCTGATTCTCTATTGACTAAACAGTGGATTCCCATAATAAAGTCATGACAGCGACAATATTCCCATAATGAAGTCATGACCAAGACAGTAGCATCTATTGGGTGGTGTGAGACCATCGTTAGCTGGCGAATTCACACCTTTACACACAATTTGGACTTTGTTCAATAACCTGCTCAGTGTGTGAAGCAACCCTGAGATGGAACCCTGCAAACACTCCAATTTGGATAGAGCGCTGATTAGAAGGTTCAGGGCAGCTGGTATACTTAGAACCCTGGTAGGTATGAAATTAGTTCCATTGCCTCCTAGCAGCAAGCTTGGTAAAGCCTGAAACAAATGCAGGTCACATGTGGGGTAGAGCTTCAGTGCCCTGAAATCCCCTATGTATCTACTAGGATGAAGGATTGATATAAACTTATTATGCCCCATCCTGTGGCTTAAAATAATCCCTTTAACATCTTATGCAACTCTTATGTAGATTCAACAGGTAAAAAACTTACTTCGTTTAGCAGCTTCCAGCTTTCCAAGTTTGATTAAGAGAAATCTTGGACTTTCTGGACAAAAGAAGAGGAGGACGGTCTGCACAACAGCAGGTACGCCTGACAGTCCAAGGAGGACGGGCCATAAGGTCTCACTGCCCAGTATAAACTCAAGTCCCACAATCTAAAGAAAGAATGTTGACTTACATAACGTATGTAGTGCACAATGTAATTTTGTCATCGTGTTTCACTTATTTAAGTGTTTTTTTGTCACACTCTAAATAATGAGGTAAGGGATACGGCTGTTCCTGATGACTGAAACAATGGGAATTACAATTTCTGCAGGATGTTTCTTTTTCAGAAGATATTGCTGGTTTTGTTCTTATTTTTTTCTATGTTAGTAACTAAGTTTTTAATAGATGGCAGTACATCAGCATGGCCTGGAATATATAATTCCTGCATAAAATTAACATCGTTTTTGAGCAATTTACTGGTTGAAATTAATAATTTCCCAAGCCCTGGAAACAGCTAAGTCTCTTCCATAGCAACATGTGCTATTGTTTCTCTTTTGTGATATGTCAGAGGAAGCAAACTAGTTTTCTGAAAAGCTTGCAGATAGCCATTACAAGTAACAGAAACTCCATTTAATTTATGAACCTCTAAAGCTCCTCTGCAAAAAGCAATGATGTCACTGAAGTCTAATCTAAATAGCATTTGAAGGAACATTTTCAAGAAATGGAGCAGCACTCATATGGCAGGGAAGATGGGATAAGCATGTAGACTAGGTAGCATTCTTAGGCACTATTATTGAATACACTTGGAGTGAAATTTAAAAAAAAAATAAAACAGTTTGTTCTCAACCCTTCTCGATTTTTATCTTATGTAAAAATGGCCCTTAGATCAAAATATTTCAAACAATTTTTACCGATCGAAGCATTTCAATCAAATTGTTTTGATCTTTTTTTTTTCAACAGAAAAGTAGCCATACTTTACATAAATATTTTGGCTACTTTTCCACTGAAATAAACGATCGAAATGTTTCTGGGGGTTATTCACTAAAGTCCAAATTGTTGTGTATAGGTGCAAATTCGCCACATAAAGACAGTCGCAATAGGCTGCTAGTGTCGCAGTCGCATCTATAAAATGAGAATATTGCCACAGTCTCCACTTTATTATGAGAAAATTGTCACAATCTTAACATTAAAAAATTGTCACGACTTTACAATGGGGAAATTGTAGTGGATTTGCTATGGGAATCCGCTGTTTGCGAATTCAACAGTCAAATTCGCACCTTAATGAGTAACCCCCTCAATCTAAGGCCCGTTTTTACATTAAAAAAAAATCGAGAAGGTCGAAAATGACCTTTTTAGATGTCATATTTCCTTCAAAACAAATGTACATTCAATGTAAATATATAAAAGATCATATATTTATTTATTAATACGTGATGTTATTATTATTAAAGTCTGTGACTATTTCAAGAGTTTTATTTTTCTAAATACTCCTCAGCAAAGCATATGGTTTCACAGAACAAAAAGTGTAATAAACTAGGAAAATCTCTGAGGTTTCTCGCGCTAAATATCGAGTGATTTTTTTTCAATCGATATTTACTGACAGAAATTTTCTGATCGAGCTTTTTTATGGAAAGTAGCCATACTTTACATTAGTAGTATGTTACTTTACATTATTGGTATGTTACTTTACATTAGTAGTATTTTACTTTACATTAGTGGTATGGCTACCTTCCCATCAAAAAATTTTATCAGTGAAAAAGTCTCTGTTGTTAAATATCGATTGAAAAAATCTTGCAATATTTACAGCGAGAAACTTCCGAGATCTCACAGGAATAAACTGGGAAATGTGAAATCAGGCTTTTCCAAGTTTATTACATTTTACCCCAAATATTGTTAGGCTTTCATAATAGTGATACTGTACCTGACTAATAAGAATTCCTGTTACAATGGCCAACTGATGTAAAGTTCCTAATGCCCCTCGCAGTGGAGTGGGAGAGATCTCTCCAACATACATGGGAACAAGTCCAGACGCCAAACCTAGTACAATGTAAGAAGAGAGAGAATAAAATATCTTTCCACTTGATCTTTATTAGAACCTGCTTTATCATAACAGATTAGCATTATCAACAATCACTCTATTGGAATGGTTGCCAAATGTTCTTTTGCAAATTTTTCTTTTTTGATTTTGCTCATATTTGAAATATTAAGAAAAACTGCTATAATTGAAGGCATGGGTTCTAAAGATGTATGGTCAAGTGGACCCAATCCAAAATTTTGAACTGTGTCCCAAATGCATCTAGTTACGCCACTGTCAGACCATTCTCCAGAACAGCGGTCTCTTCTGAAACTCATGGACCTTCAGAGAGCAGGTAAATAGGAATTTGAGTGAGATGAAAGTTCCCCACATTTTTTACCTGCTTTTGCAATGTTACACTATCTGGGAAAATATGGAAAAATTAGTAAAAAAAAAAAAAAAAAAGGGTAAAAATGTGTTTTTGCATATCTTTTTTGCCTTTCAGGGTCCCACAAATGCTCGGACCAAATGTAGAAAGAGTCAACAAGAGAGCTACTGACGCAATTTCTGTTACTTTAAGGCTAGGTTCACACTAGCGTACTGTGCGTAGCGTTATTAAATTTAAAAAAATCTTCAATGAGAATTTCCATAGAGAATAATATTAATGGAAGAAAAGTATTCACATTAGCGTTCCATTGAGAGCATATTACGCTAGAACGCTACCTGCGCTAGTTCTTCAAGCATATGGAACACGATGTATTTTATGTGACTAGATTAGTTTCAGTAGGTTTAACTGTTGCGATCGCACACAGCGTATAAAAGCGATGCATTTGCAAACTCA
>WMED01016265.1:0-13367 GCA_019650415.1 Pipa parva
TTTTTAAGTGGTGGAACTTGCACTATTGGTGACTGACTAAATACTTTTTTTCCCCACTTGGTATATACATACATATATACAGTATAATTAAATATCATTAAATCAACAAAATATTTGTCATTTCATTGGAACTAGAAATGTTAAAATATCAAGATAAAGAAATAAACTAATAGTCCTTTACACCAGATATTCAATGGAAATATTGAATATATTCACAAGGCCCAGAAAAGGAATAATGAGAGAAAGTGACACCTAACAAAGTCAATGTTTTATTGTATGAAATAGGATGCACAATCAAAATTTGTATAGAAGTTTAAACAGTTTATAAAAGCACAAATGCTTTTGCAGTGAATTATGCCATATAGATAAATGATTCTCTTGCTAATGTGTACGTATTCAGCATTTTACTTGATGATAAAGACCACATCACAAATGTGCTACATTTGAGTATTTACACAATCAAAACCATGAAATAACTATGCCCTATTCTTTTAATACGATGCAGCTTTCTGAAATGTAATTTTTGTATTTCTTAAGCGCTGAGCCGGTTTGGCTTATTGTTCCTGGGAATATGTTTTTTCTTCTAACAAAAAAAAATAAACGCACAAATGAAAACGATGTGATCTTCCTTCGCTGTCATAAACACACCACTATACAAAAATGATACATTTATTTTATTTCTCATTTGTGTACAGCGTTGCTCTGGTTTGAGGCCTTATGTTTTATACAGTAAAACCAGACCTTATGCCCATCCTGCCCTTCAAATCATACTGTGATAATCACATACTGTGCCCATGAATTGCTGTATGTTTAACTACCCATGCCCATGACTTCTTAGATAACCTTGATGTGCTGTTTTTAAATGTGCCATGTTTGTAAACTAAAACAAGTGTGAGACCAAACTATCTGATGACCAACCAAGGGGAGATGAATAGGCACCTTCACTGCTCACATACTAGGCAATGGGCATGTAACTTGGTTAGACTCTGACAGAGTTATAGTAGTTAACTACAATGGAGAGCAGAGTAGTGTACATCTCTATCTGCCTTTCTGTACACAGTCATGCAGATGTTTGCTACAAATACAAGCATGGATATCCAAGGGCTTATATCTTGAGATGTTTGCTGAATTGTAATTCGGGTATTGAAACCATTTAAGACACAATAAATATCATTGCAATATACTGTTTCTAATTAAAACATCTTAACCGAGCCAAAAAAAAAAAACAATCTTAAATTCACCTTTAACAGCAATTATGGGAACCCCCTCATTTTTCAGTATCCTATCTGGGTCCCAAGGACTGGTCAAGCAAAATAATAGCCTGCTCTATACTGCTGCTACTGCTCCCTTGTTCCTAAAATACGTTTTCAACTATTAGAGCTTATGAGGGGAACCCTTGGAAATAATCCTACACTGAAACACTGCCTACAATATTCTTTTGGTAGAACAGGCTGCTCAGTAATAATTAAGAATTATTTAAGGACTAAGACACAGGTGATGCCAAAAAGTTATTTACTCGAGTTGTATTATAGACCACAGAATGTGGGGTCTATACCCTGTGGTGAGGCAGTCTGGGCCAGAATCTATGTAGCCAACAAGCAGCAGTTTACTATATATTTGTCTATATTTTTATGTTAATTTTCACATTCTTTAAAGCATTTTTGTATGTTTTTTCACCGATTCCTCAACTAAATAATATGAAATTAATAGATTTCACTATGTGCCATCTGAACCATGCTCCAGCCCATATAATATTAATGCTAGGATATAAATAGGTGGACAGTATCCTAGGAGTGGCAGCTAGACAGGGGATATACACTTAAGTACTGGTAGTTTCATAGTGGAGTGTTGGAAATTTAGAAAGTGTTTACAGTGAGATACAGGAGAATTGTATACTGACATTAAAGGGGCACTATAGTGCTGATATACTAGGGATAAACGCTTCTCACTAAGGTATAGTACTGCATATGTAAAGATGTAATTTGACTATAGTTCTCCTTTAATAAACCTGCAAAATCAAAGAATCCTGCACATGAAGCATCCAACTTTTTTAAATTCATCTTATGTTTTATGGAAGCAAAATCAATGCCTGTTGTTTTCATAGTATATTAATGCTTCATAATTCATTCCAAGCTAAATATAGAGATCTGAGTCCCCCTGCCACCTACTCAATTTGCCCCCAGGGTTCTTTGATTGAGAGCGGGAGTGCAGCACAGCCACAGTCTATTGTCAGGGCTCATTCTAAGCAATGTAAGTGAAACAGACCACACACACATGCAAACACACAGGTTCATCATTTTAATAAGTATTTTGGCACCTTTATAAGAAGAAATCCCAACTGGCAGGGAAACTAAAACACTCTGCATGCCAGTAACTATAAAACTATAAAACTGACCAGTGAGTTAGAAATTCATACATCTACTTACAAAAACATTTAATTCAGAGGAAAGCAAAGTCAAACAGAATGAAAATGACTATGATGCATGACCAGGGTACAAGCCAACTGAGATTACCTACCTACAACACACACAAGGGAGATTTTCATTGGCTGGTTGTGGACACAAATTTATGAAGGATTTATTTGTTTTAACAACACATCAATACAAAAGCATTACCCTTATACACAAATGTAATTATTGGTATACTGCTCCTCCTTCCCACTCTCAATTTAACCATTTCACCACAATAGTACCTGTTACTAGCCACTGTTTTCCAGCTTCGTAATAATTACCCAATTTACAAATAAACAAATAGCCCAGTTGCTTTTTACTACTATAAGATACCCCATAACCCTCCTTAACACATTAGTTACCCACCTCAGTGGTTAGATCATTATCACATTCCCAGAGCAGCCTGACAAGGACCTTCACAAACTAATGACTAAGTCTATGTCATTCTGTAATGCCAGGCTGAACAAGCCAAAGCCAATATTTGTCAGATGAATGGACAAGCTAAGGTTTTCCTCAATGTCTATGTTTTTCACCATTTAATCATATGAATCTAGAACAGCGGCTCTCACCCTGTGGATTGCGAGCCCTTTGGGGGTCAAACAACAGTCTCACAAGGGTCGCAAACACGCTGTGAAGCTAGAAGAGAGCGCTGGTCCCTTTATGTAACGGTTCCTGTGCGGTGACGTCGGGCCAGAACAAGTGTACGTGATGAGGTTTCACCCGAACGTCATCACATGACACGCGACGCAATGACGTCGGACCCAGATGATGTCAGTACCCAGGGGTCGCAGTCTGAACAAAGTTGAGAACATCTGATCTAGAAACTGCCTTATTCTTCTTCATTGATTTGCATTTTGTAAGCAGGCTCATGTAATATCGCCCCTCTTAAAACCAGCTGTAATATAATTTCTGATATATGAATAATAGTCCAGGAAACATGAAGAGAAACAAAGGAAATCTCATTTTATGATATTTGTAAGTCGCTTATTGAGGTCTTGTCTACATTTGTCATTGTCTCATTTAATTATATGTATTCAATGATATTACTTGTTAACAGTAAATATTCAGTGACGTTACTATACACTGTTTCATTTGTCACATAATAAGTAATAAAATATGATGGAAACACCATGTTAATTATGCTATTTAATAAACTATATTATACAATGGATGAAGCTTTCAATGGCATTCAGACAGTGATACATTTCTATTCTTTCACAAATTATGTTTCTATTTGTAATTTCTTCATGTGCTTATTCATTAATTCATTCATCAACTTGTTTTAATGTAGTTTGTATTTTACGAGTTCATTTAAATGTTTAATATTAAACACCTAGAACTCGTCCACTGCTAATGTACAGTATACTTCATTGATTTTTGGCTACAGGGTCAGGGTGAGGCGTGTTCCTTATTTAATCACTTACTTACCTTCATGCTGTTTCATGTCTATTATTAAGCGCACAACATGCGAAACGCGTTGGATTACTGGCTTACATTTTTGTTTAACTTTCTTCCATTAAAAGTTTGTTTCTTATTAATCCTGTGGGAGTACCCAAAAGTATATCCTCTGTTTTTTTCTTGTCTACATTATTTCTGTAAGCGTGAATCAGAATAAGAATGCAAAGTGTGCTGAAGTTCTGTTTTATAAGCCCTTTTTTTACTGCATCCCACTTTCAGCTCCCCCCCCCCAACCTAAAAAGGGATTTAAAAAACACTTGTTGTAATGAAGGGACATTAATAAGGTGGCAATAGCGGTGATCCAAATGTGAGAAAGTGTTGACAATATCATTCCTGCTTTGTTAATAGTATTTTCAGATTAATATAATAAAGATTTAGCTATAGTGACATTTTCTCCTTTAAACAGATCCGTAAGAATCATTGGTAAATGATGTCACTTAACTTCACTTGGATGAATTTGCATCACTGCACATCACTATGCATCACCCTTTGCCAAGGTAATCTGCTGTTTAATGAATAAGGAGTAGTGAATTTGCATCTGACTGAGCTTAGCTAAAAGAAGGGATACAAATTTGCTATGTCTGGTGAATATTCACTTTGATTAATTAGACTTTAAAGGGGCACTAGAGTGCCAATATAACTGCACACATACATATAAAACTCCTTTATACTAAGCCAATTGCAGACACAAATAGTTAAAAAAACATTTAGGGAAGAAATAATACTTGCCATTTGTTTCTCTTAATTAGTTTTCCTGAGAGCTGACATTTTCCTCCCCTGCTCCCCCTCCTCTTTCTGTCCTGCAAGTCAGGCAACCCAACAAGAAAAAGCTGCCTGACTGCTATTGGTTAAGCAGTTGTGATGACCTTTTGGCCGTATAAATTAAGCTTGAAATGCAGGAGATTTCAGAGGGAAAGATGACTTGTGCACATGTGCTAAGTAGTAAATAAGGCAAAAATGTCCGGGAGAGGGTACCTTTTCATGGAAAACTGGCCAGTACATGTCACACACACATTTCCTGGTGCAGGAGATTATCAGTGCTGCCTACTCAATCACTCTGCATCACATAAAACAACTACTGGTAAGTAACACTTCTCACTAAGGTATAGTACTGCATATGTAAAGTTGGAATTTGACTATAGTTCCCTTTTAACTCTTTCAAAGCTGCCTTATGCACTGCTTGAAATGATAACTGAGGCAGAGCTGGACAAATACAGTATATTAAACATGGCCTGTCCAATGGTCTAACCTCAGCAAAATTAAAAATTCTCACAATTTAGGCACACTGCTTTAACCTGTTCAAATAATATGTTCTTCATAATCCCATCCAAACCATTGTTTCCAACCCAATTCCACCACCACTCCACCCGGACTCTGTTATCACCTTCCCAAGTTTTGTTGGACAGTAAGCAATGATTCCTACCCACCATACTTTTTTTATAAAATGTTCCATAGGTATTCCAAATGCTTCCTTCCTTGTCTATTCATGATTGGTGTTGGCAAGATCAGGGGCATGTTTAGTCTGAAATCATATATTAAGTTGTAAACATTGCAGTACCAAATGTTTCAAGTAGGGTAATATTGGCTTAGAAGGAAATGCCAAATTGATTATTGCTAATACCTTTGCCACCTTATTGCCTGATGAAGAGGCCTTAGAAGCCTCAAAAGCTTGCATTTACCATCTTTTCCGTTAGCCAATAAAAGGTATCACCTATACTCCCTTGTATTTACCAGGTCCTTATATATATATATATATATATATATATATATATATATATATATATACTGTATATATACTATCATTGACTGATTCATCTTTAGGAAAGGACATGTAGTGAATTTGCTGAAACTTGACAGGTTCTGTTTTGGGTACCACTATTACATTTGTAGTAGGGATAGTTGCGTAAAGAGCTCTATATCCTAAACAATTAATCAATCTTTTGTTTTACTAATTCCTGGCACATTATTGCTGATTTTTGATTCCAGTGTTTCGAAGTCCCTGTTCTAAAACTGCCCATCTTTGTAGACCTGATAATTTTTACAATAGTATGAATAGTTTCAGCCAAAAGGATACTCTAGCTCATAAATTAATTCCTTCCTTTTGCACTGTGTTTTATGTGCCATTCCTTGCTAGAATTTTAACGGTTGATGTAGACCCAAATCATAACAATTGTTCCTGTTCCCAGTCCAAATATCTATTTATTCAACTAGATATAAAGCATCTAAGCATCTTCCCAAACAAAAATGGCATTGACGTCTAAACCATCATGAATTTCCCTATTGACATTGACCTTCACTGAATTGCCCAAAAACCCAGCTTGAGAGTTGGCTATGGACTCCCCCATTTCACCAGCACTCCTAGAAAGAGCTATCCTTGATAGATACTGCTGGTCATGATCCACATTCAGAGACCAATGTCTTAATGGTCGCAGAAAATTTGCTTTCTAAATGCCATTCATTGCTAATATTGTTCATCATGGCGGATCCATGCTTGGCTGCCATAGACTCTGTGAGTTATTTATCAAAGTCCGAACAGTCGCATATATGCCCATATTCATGTCTATTCATGACTTCTCCAACTCCACTTATTCAGCAATCTCTGCAATGTGACGAATTCATGACCAATTCTGATGCTTACTCCAGTCGCAGAGCCCTTCGCATCAATTTGTGTGCACGTGCACAGGTAATTCAGATATTTAGCATGCGACAGAGTCTATCAAAGGGGTGGATTCTGCAGTGCGTACTGGTCCGAATTCACCTGTTTGCGTTCACACAAAAGAGTGGAGAATTGAGGGGTTTGATGGCAGGGCCCCAGTGTTGCGTAAGGCGACTATTCATTCAAAGTGACAATGGCGACTGCAACTAAATTAGTCTAATACTAAACATGAACTAGGCACAAGGTGACATATAAAAATAAGTATTTTTCACTTATATACAGTTAGTGGGATATGATGAGACTGACGTCACTGCACTTCACTGGAGGAGTTCTCCTCAATCCGCATGAATTCTCATCCTACTATAGTGTGACTGACTACACTGCACTATGCATGCGACGGTTTCTGATATTGTCCACTGTTTCATGAATAAGGAATATTTGCAACTTCCTAGTCGTATTGACGTGAACAGACACAGAGATATTATGCAAGGCGAATTTGGACTTTTATGAATAACCTTTGTGTGCTGATGATGTGGAGAATTATTTTGAACATTTTTTCCCAATAGGCAAAAGGTTTAGAGACAGTTGTCAAAGGTATGTAGTATAAGATGGAATCATCTCCTATTTTTCTCTCCTCAGTTCCTTAACTCTGTCCCATTTATCTGCTTCGAACAGATAACATGTAACTATATCCATGCACTCTCTGTTCCATCTATTATCTATTGCTTCAAATGAGCCAATAATGGACCCTCACATATAAGCGGAGGAAGAGAGCTACATCGGGGATTTTTTCATTTCACAATCCTGGCCATAGGATCATGAGATGACAGCTGATTGTGCAGCAGTACGGTTAGTGTACTGCTGCTGGATACGGTCAGGTTAAGTTCATGTTATCGATATAGTTATCCTTTAAAAGCAAATGCTGTTAATAAGGGATATTTTTGAAGACCATTTGACCTTTTCAAATTATTAAAATTTCCACTGAGATGCAGCACAGATGGAGGCTGAAGATCACTGTTTTATGGGTTTGTGGCTGTGCCTCTCATAGGAAATTGTAATTAAAATGAATTCTAAGGAAAACACAAATCTTCAGTTGTATATATTATATGCATAGTATACACATGCACAAATGTATAACAAATGTATTTAAAAAAAGAGTTCCACACGTCCAGTACATATTTCCATGTAGGTGCAAAATATGATTTCTTTTGCATGTCTATGTCCTATCAAATTGATCATGACAGCTAGAACACACACAATTGCCTATATTTAACTAACTGCTATATTGTGGAATAACAGAAATTATGGGAATGTGACATTTCTGCTCCAGAGACTTTTTATTGGCTAACGTTTTCATTTCCCAAATGGTTCTGTTTGTTCTGTTCTTTTTATTTATTTTTTATTGCATTCAAACATTTGACAAATAGAATATGACACACAGAATAGCAGTAACATGTTGTGTAGCACTCACAGTATCTCAGCTACTATTCATCTTACAGTCTGTTGATTATGTTCACCATAATGATTGTTGCCAGTTATACTTAGTAGTCATTTCTTAAACGTGTGTTGCCAAAACTTACTCATAGATTTTGTTGTAGAAAAGAAAGGAGAGGGATCATGAACTTTGGCAAGTAGACAGATTTCTGGTGTAATCCCCCAAAGCCTCTATGAGATCCAAATGTACATTTTTTTTTTTATTTATCAGTGCAGTATTGCACTTTTACATATTGGTTTATAAAATATGACTTCAATAACACCAAGAAAATGACACCATCAGTTCCAGGTTTCCATGTTTTTATTATTTATAGGCAACATGAAATTATATCATGTTGACTTTATTTTCAGCATTGAAGACAATTAACCAGTTCAGGAATTTATGACATATGTCATAGTAAATATGTAGTCAGGGTTTTGGCCACACATTCCTAGGCAGCATGCATGGAATCTCTCCTGGCAAATATGAACCTTGGCAAACATTTCTGATGAGTTAGCTCCATGGGACTACACTGGGCAATGTTTTAGGGTCTTGGCTTGTTCAGTTATCATGTAGGCCAAGACATCTAGAATGCTTGATTTTAAATCTTCAGCAGCCTGGAAGCCATATAAAACAATGTCAATGGAAGACAAAGAGAAGTGGGGTCTGACCTGCTTCCTTCAAATTTATTCATTGATTCCTGACTCCAAAAGTAATCAGTAAAGATGAAAAACTGCAGTAGGTTAATGAGGTTTCTGTCGATCAGTACTGAGCCTACTCAATGCCAGCAAGACTTTTATAACTAAATAATTGTACGGTTCATGAATAAAATGGATTCACCTTAAACAAGTTTGCATTGCTGTTATTGGTTAAAAAGAACAGTGAAAACAAAAAATGAAATTTTCATATATTCATCAGGATTTGATATACTATTTCAATGTGTTTTCTTCTATAATAATTATTGCTTTTAGAGTTTGTTCCTACTGAAGTTTTTGTTGCGATTTATTTTTTGTGCGACAGTTTGTTATTGTCTGAGCTGGGAAAAGTGAGACTTGTGTGGCACCTATGTTCTAATCAGATGGCAAGAAGTGATACATTTCCATCTGAAAACTTTCAGAATTAGACGTGTCTATTTTATGGGAATTTGGGTGATTTGTTAAATTGCAAACTTGAGAAGATGCCACATGTTTTTTGAAGGAATAAGTGGAACCGATTATATTTACTGCCTTTCTGGCAAACAAAATGGTTTCTCACTTCTCTGAGTTGGCCTTCCCTGCTTTTCAACACCTCTATGAATTTGTTAAGTCTTAGCACTTTGAACTGTATCACTGAAAAGTGGACACTTTCCAGAAAGGCACAGAACAATGAATATGGTAATAGCAAAGCACATTTACTGCAAGAACATATTTTCTCTTTGAACTGCCTAGTATAATGGTTTATAGAGGCCCATTATTTTAATGAGTCCAACCAATTTACCTCAAATTGAATAGCACTCCGTGCAAGGTTTTGTATTAAAAAAAGTGTTTGTGTTTGTAAAATATATCTTGGCAATATTTCATAGCTGAGACATTGTGGAATGGTAACGTTTGTTGATGAAAATGTTTGTTTTATTTCCACTTTTGCTATTGCTGTATACACTGACCTAACTTTACAGTCCTGGGTGTACGATCTTCCACTGGGGGTCCCCCGCCACTGACAGAGTTACCATCCCCAGAGATGCCCCCTCCCACTCTGATTTACCTGGATCTGTGGCTGGTTCTGAAAGCAGCAGATGCAGAAATTAGAGAGCATTCGCTTCTCACCTGGCTACAAATCTATCTCATATATGTATGTATAATTTTATTTATAAAGCCTCCCAAATTTACACAGCGCTGTACAGTCCAGCAATACAAGTATAATATTTCACTTTAAGTGCTAGGTTGTGGTTGGCACAAGAGGTTGGAGTTCCCTGCCCCAAAGAGCTTTCAATCTAAATGGAAGACTTACATACACAGAAAGAAGGGTAGTAAGAGCTGTATCATATTGCTACTGAAACACAGGGCAATAAATACAGATATTAAGCATGAATAAATAAAGATAAACTATATGCAAAATATATACATATACAGTATACAGTATATATACAGTATATATATATATAAATCAACAGACCCATATACCTCTTGCTTGTGCTTTACTGTACCACCATTGTCTCCAGTGTTTCAGTCCATCATTGTGGGAAATTTATGAAAGTCGACAAAGGTTAATGCAGGAGAAACAGTGTTTTTTTTACTATGTCACTATCAACTATTTACAAAAGCTTTAATTACCATGTCTAAATGATCATTTTGATGTGTTTTTTAAACCAAAATAGTTGTTTTTAATTCTATAACAATGAACCATAAGGTTTATAAACATCTCCCATTATTTACCTTCCTATAATGTTTAAAATTGCCACCATATAGACGTCAATACAAGCAATGTGCTGAATCCCTGGGAGTTATAATGATATCTATCAGAATTGCATAAAGGTACATAATAAAGCTGTACTGCAGTGTTTTGTTCAATGTCCTTGAGATTTGGACTGAAACGAAACATTTTTTTTCTTAAAGTTTTTATTGGTTTGACAATATTAGATACATACATTTTGTAAATCAAGTATTACTTTTACTATTTTTAGCAGATATTTTATACAATTGTGTAATTCAACATATTTGTTACAGAAATACAAATTGTGAGGGTTACATGAATTAAACATTGTCTTATATATAAATAAGTAGTTCTGTTGTAACATAATGGAATTCTAATACGGTTTTATGAGTTCTGGGAGGGGGCGGTGGAAAGGTTGTGGGGTATATGTGGGGGGTGGTCACCTTGGGTTGGGGGTAGTGGTGGGGAAGAAATGAGGTAGAAGCATCTCTAACTTTGATTTTTGGATGTTGTCTTATTGTTGGTTATTGTGATTGTGTATCTAGGAAGGTGTTCCACTGATACCAGAAGCATTCCTCTTCATATGCCGGGAAATATTTTATATATTATTCTACTGAATTGTTGCTGCAATGGAATAATAAAATGCAGTATGCAGTACATAGAGAAATTTATGACGTCTGTGACCATCATGAATGAAACCAAAAACAAAAGCTGGATTTATTTTCATAGTAGGCATATTATTTATATAGTATAAATCAATCATTCTAGTGCTTTGTATGACGGTTTTCAGAACTGATAATTAACTTTTATTTATAAAACCCATAAATATACTCTTTCTCTACACAAAAAACATCCCAATAAACATTTTATCAAAAAAAAAATATAAAGATCTGAAAAATGTAAGCACCAGAATACCCTCCTTGGGGAACGACTAAGTATGTTCACGGACCAGTTGCGTTAAAATTTGTTTAATCTTTAATGGTTATTAAACAAAATTTTAAAATAGTAAACTATTTGTGTAATAAAGAGAAGTGGGAAAAATTATTCTTTTGATTTAAAGAAGAAACTGTTTATTTAACAGAAACATATATTATTATTTTTTTATTATTATTATTATAAAAATGACATATCGTTCTCGTAGACTAATAACTTTAAACCACAAATCACAAATCATACTGTCTAGTAATAACTTAATCTCACAATGACACTGGGGAATCTAAAAAATAACTGGGAGGTGATTAATGTAGTATGTTTTACAAAGAGAAAGATGATGTATGTGTGCGCTAGCAATGCCAGCATAAATAAGCACCCAATCATTGCCGTTGGGATTGTTGTATAGCAGTCTGAAAAAAGGACTTGGACACTCCTTTGTTGAGAGCTACACCATGGGACACTGCTCACATACATTTATATACATTTGTTGTCCTCAACCTAGGAGCACACGCATGGGGTGTAATGGGAGTCGGTCCAAGAAGGATAAGGATAAGCCCCAGGGTAGTGAGTGGGGAAATTTTTTGCTAATGATAAGCAGACTGGCATTTAGAATTCCAGTCAATGTGATACTTTAGCTCCTTGTGGTCTGAGTCTGCACTTTCCAGTAAAAGGACCACTATGAGAATACATATAACTAAAGTTAAAGTGCACCTGTCACCTCAAAACTCTAATACTAATTTAGGTTGTACTAATGAAATAAACATTTATGTAAATATATACAGTATGTATTCTTAAAAATGTACCTTTATACAGCATTTCTCTCTGTCATCTTCCCTGTCAGCCTGCCTTTTTCTATCCTAAGTGTTGGGTGGGCAGGGTTAAATGACTAACATTAAAGCTCCTCCAATTAGATCCCTTACATCACGATCTAGCAGGGATTTGATTAGAGGAGCTATAATGTTAATCATCATTTAGCCACGCCTACCCAACACTCGGTTAAGAAAAGGCAGGCTGACAGGGAAGGTCACAGAGAGAAACTCTGTTTCTTTTTTTCATACATATATATTTTATTTACAAAAACTTTTATTTCATTAGTACAACCTAAATTAGTATTAGATTTGAGGTGACGGGTGCACTTTAATAAAGTTAGCAGATGTGCCAAAGACTAAATTCTGAAATGCATTGGATAATAAATGAATTGACTTACTGGGACTCTTAGATTGTGGGCCCTGCAGACTTATTGGATTTAGGACTTATTCATCAAAGTGAGAATTCTACTGTTGAAGTGAATTCTCATCACTTTGGTCCACTATGCTCTGTACCAGGAAGTGGTGAATGAATGGGAGTTTGTACCTTTATACAACTGTTTGGGCCTTCCATGAATAAGCCCCCTTGATGTTAAACACCTACATTTTGCATTTGTAAGTGACTCTCCTACTTTTTTTTTTTCTAAATCTAGAAGTTACAATAAACGTCCTAGAAACGATTTTCTATCTTTTTGGAAACTAGGCAGCATTTCCATATGAAATACATTTTATTGCTTGCCAATGCGTAGAAATCCTTATTCTATATACTAATACTTATTCTTTGGCATTTGAAATATTTATAACAGTGTTTATCACTGATGTCAAATGACATTATTTGCTTTGATTAAGGTTCCAGGGTAGATCAAAGCCAACAAAGAAAGATGTGCCTTAGAACTTTGCAAAGAGTAAATGCCTGGTATCAGCCAGAAGTGTGCATTGTTCCATTTAATAGGGGATTTACCCAGCCTAATGAAAGCTGCCGAAAAACTTTAAGAATTTCACATGCCATTACAGTGAAGCCAGTTCATGCCTTTCTACCAGCTGTGGGGCTGCACAGTTTTAGAATAGTTATACTTGTATTTGTCTGTTTATTAGTCAAGGACAATAACATTGTTTTTATTACCAAAATCTTTTAACAAAAAAATGAACAGCGCCAACAAGTGATGAACCAAAACAAATAA
>WMED01016266.1:0-13367 GCA_019650415.1 Pipa parva
AAAAAAAAAAAAGATAACAAAAGGATTCATGTAAATTATAGGTATTGAATATGGGAATACAGAGAAAAGAAAAAAATCATTTGCGTAGTGGGCTGCTGATTTCTTGTTTTCTGGTGGGCCCCAGATCTCCAGTCAAACGCCGATCCAGACAGAGCTCCAGTCAAACGCCGATCCAGACAGAGCTCCAGTTAAACGCCACTCCACTCAGAGCTCCAGTCAAACGCCACTCCACTCAGAACTCCAGTCAAACGCCGCTCCACTCAGAGCTCCAGTCAAACAACGATCCAGACAGAGCTCCAGTCAAACGCCACTCCACTCAGAACTCCAGTCAAACGCCACTCCAGTCAGAGCTCCAGTAAGAGCTCCAGTCAAACGCCACTCTAGTCAGAGCTCCAGTCAAACGCCGCTCCAGACAGAGCTCCAGTCAAACGCTGCTCCAGTCAAAGCTCTAGTCAAACACCACTCGAATCAGAACTCCAGTCAAATGCTGCTGACAAAATAACTATCAGTGTAATTTATCACTACTAACCCTGAGCAGAGATTTTTTTCTTTATTATTTTTCATTATATTAGCTCTCTAATACCAGTTGCTAGGGATTACTAGACCTCATACATATTTACTTAACTCTGTTCATAAATTACTCTGAATGCTATAGTTTTTTTTTTGTAAACCATGACTTTACGAAAATTTAAAAAAATGATAAAACTCAAATTAATTCATTCATTATCTTTTGAAATGTCCATTCACTGCTGAAATAAATTATGGATTTACTATATAGTTTGTGTATCCAGGCACAGGGCCAAGGGAAGGCAAGGGATGCTGCCCTCGGGGCCAAGTCATTTCAGCAAACCAAAATGACCCAGCCAAACAGTTACCAAGAAAATCTTGATTGTGGGACCTGTAAGCACAACCATAAAATGTTACTATTTTAAAATGTGATAGGCAGCTTAAAGCATTCCAGTTCCCAGGACTCATGAAGTAATCTAAATAACTGTCAAGTAGGTGAGTCCCATTTAATAGATTGGGTGGGCATAAACTATTAAGGCTGCCCTCTATGTGTATATCTGTACGTCTGGCCTAGCAAGTCATGGGAAAATAAGGGAACAAATTTAGATACATTAAAGAGTATAATATATTCCATTTATACAGGGATTAATTAACACAAGAGATTTCATATGTGAATTATGTCAAGATGCAAATGACATACCCTGTTTCCCCTGAAAATAAGACATCACCCAAAAATAAAACCTAGCACGTCTTTAGGAGCAAAACTTACTATAAGACACTGTCTTATTTTTGAGGAAACACAGTATCTGGATAGTTTCATTTTTCCTTAATATTGTATTTTCTTTATGTTTTCGCCTTTGGGATGATTTTATTTTTGTTTTGTTTTTATATCCAACCAAAATGAATGTTAATGAGGTACGTGGGAAATTCTCAAGGCCAAATGGTAAAAAACATTATTATTGAAATATAGTAGTAAGTATAGTAATCTTTGAAATACACAGAATATAGAGACCCAGTGAAGTGCTCATTCAAATATTTCTCTCGGCTATAATAAAATATAGATACACATGGCAAGCCCCAAGGGACTATCAAGAGAGATACATTTCCCCAGTGTTCCAATTAGAAGTCAGCCAACAAGATTAGCACCAGTAGAGGAAATGCTATAAGTGGGCACACTAATTATATTGTAGTTTATTGTTGTATTATGTATTTTGTAATTTTATGCCCTTGCACACACATCTCTTCAAAGGACCTCTCTTCTTCTTTGTGTCAAAGAAAAATAAAGATGTCTCTGCTAAGCGTTTCCAAATAAACTCCCCAGACACTTTAGTTAAGTAAGCAAATCACATGCAAGGTCTATTTGTATTTAACAGCTTTCCGAACATTGTTTTAATTAATATCCAAGTTATTCTATTTACAAATAAAAAGGAAAACAGATGAATAATAAGTTTGGTTGCTTATTTTAAGGTTTGCAAAGTACTGTGAAATTGTTCTTTCATTGAAACGGTTTTTTTGTAGATCACAGTTGTTTGTAAAAGTTGGCATTTGATCAATGCCACATCCCTCAACCTTATGTAGTTTATTGATGAATGATTTAAACTCTATGGCAAAAAGGATCTACACCATTAAACTTGTATTCCATCATATACAGTAGATTAACCCAACAAAGCATTTTAAAAGGAAATTACAAACAGAAGAGTAGTATGTAACTTGATTTTGTAAAGCTATTGCTAACTGGAATGTTCCATCTCCTTTACAGCTACAATTCCTTACCTAGGATAAATGATCTTAATCCCAAGGTGCAGGCCCCTCTTACATTTGAAGGGCCACATGCTACAAAAGCTGTAGCCGTCCCAGTTAAACCTTGAGCCAATTTGTAAGGAACTGCAAGGAAACTCATTCTATCAGTTTCTGACAGACATATTCTTGTAATAATGTCTTTAAAAAAAGCTACTGAAAAACATAATGGAACAACTGTCCCATGATTCTTGTCAACACTCCTTCACTCATCTTGGTCTTTATAACAGTGAGCGCTTCACCCTATCCAGTGTTAATTGTGTACTTAATTGGTTAATAGACGATTCATCATGCATACAGTTTGAAGCAAAAAATGTTTGTTAGTTCCTATTTAAACTCTTCAACATTGAGAGAGCTAGACTGGACTGCATATGAATAATACAGAACAAGGTTTTTTTGTGGTTGTTTTTTTAATACCTTTTTCAAGACAAATTGGCCACATACTAAAAGAAGCGATTTTCTAAACTCCACATTTATCTATTCTCTTCTTCAGTCAGAGTTAAGCTATTGTTGACCTTGGCAATATGTGAGGGCACAATTCAATTTTCTTTTGCTAGACACCTGTTAGAACGTTATTTTCAATTAAAGCTTCACAGTTAAGCATCTGTTTTTAATGTTCAGAGCTTGTTCTAAGAAGATTACAGTTATGAAATGTAACTGTTTTACAATGCCAGGCTTCCATTTTTTATTAGAGGCTGCTATAAAACATTAAGGCAGTGGGGGAGATCTTCTTTTTTTGAACCTTAAAAGAAAAATCTTTAATTGTCCTTTTGAAGTTAAAGTCTCCCCCCTGAAAGGATTAAAGTCTTCTTGCAAATATATGCCAGAAACAAGAGGAAAAACTCACATGTTATGCCAACTCATTACCGTACACAACTTGTACAAAGGTAATTGCAACAGTTACTGACAAATGTTCTTTAGGTTAAAATCCAATTTTGTAGAATTGCTGGTTTTTAAATTTACTGATGCATTACAATGACAGAAACATCAGCTAATCCTTATTGTAGACAATGGATAAAAACCAATTAATAAAGGCAGAAGCCAAAGGCCATATGATGCCCATTAAACACAAGAGTAAACAGCGTGTAAGTTACACAAGTGGATGTATATATTACATGCCCTTTACTAAATCTCACTGTTTTAATAACCAATGATAAAGGTATGGGTTATATTAATATCAGAATATTATGACTATAAATCAGAACCAGAATTTGTACCTTAATATGTATTTGATGTTGCTGTTAATGATCACTATTTGTGCAGAAAACATTTCTGCTTTAATGACCTAAATGTTACATGAATACAACAATTTAGATTGTGATGCATTTATTCTTATCCCAACCATCAGTGGGAGTTAGTGAGGTAGAGACATTGTGGTATATTCACAAACACAGGTGCAAACTTTTATTGGTGTTGTTACACACAGAAACCAATAATATGCATTGTTACATTAGCCACAGCTGCAGATAAACTGATCAAATATAATTACTAATTGTTTGCTATGGGTTATAGTTGCTCTTATCTTTGTTAATAGACCTCTTAATTTTAATTAAATCACCTTTTGATTCGGCACTATTAGTGTCAATTTGTGTTGCGCTTTTTTTGCAGTAATCTGCAACTCTGAAGTCAGTTGGTCTAGCTTATAATAGAGCTTGAGAATGCATATCAAGTCAGACTTGACCAAGGACCACTCTTCACTATAATAAGCAACGAGAAAGGAACAAATGGTCAATAAGTGGCCAGTTAGGTGTACACCCTAGAGTAAAGTGCCTTCTTAGAGGCAGCTGGGAGATGTAGAACATCTGGGTTACTGGTAACCACAGGCAGGCAATATTCAAAGATGCAGGCTTGGCAGCCCTAAGCACTGGATATCAACCACAAACTCTTGGAACTACCATTTCATTAACATGTTTAGAGACAGCTGCCACTGCCTAAACTAACCCTTGTGTGAACTAATGCACCTTTAACATATGCTGCCCTGACCAGCTAATTTGAAAGCCAACCAAGAAATTTATATATATATTTACATAATGATATATTACACATCATTTTACAGAGATTCATCATTCACTTCAGTCCCTGTCCCATGGAGCTTACAATCAATTTCCCTAATCAGTCACACTCACATAGACATACAGGGGTTAGACAAAAAAACTGAAACACCTGGTTTTAGACCACAATAATTTATATGGTGTAGGGCCTCCTTTTGCAGCCAATACGGCATAAATTCATCTTGGGAATGGCATATACAAGTCCTGCACAGTGGTCAGAGGGATTTTAAGCCATTCTTCTTGCAGGATAGTGGCCAGGTCACTACGTGATGCTGGTGGAGGAAAATGTTTCCTGACTCGCTCCTCCAAAACACCCCAAAGTGGCTCAATAATATTTATCTGGTGACTGTGCAGGCCAAGGGAGATATTCAACTTCACTTTCATGTTCATAAAACCAATCTTTCTCCAGTCTTGCTGTGTGTATTGGTGCATTGTCATCCTGATACACAGCACCGCCTTAATTATACAATGTTTGAACCATTGGATGCACATGGTCCTCCAGAATGGTTCGGTAGTCCTTGGCAGTGACGCGCCCATCTAGCACAAGTATTGGGCCAAGGGAATGCCATGATATGACAGCCCAAACCATCACTCTGGGTATGCAACAGTCTGGGTGGTATGCTTCTTTGAGACTTCTCCACACCGTAACTCTCCCAGATGTGGTATAAACAGTAAAGGTGGACTCATCAGAGAACAATACATGTTTCACATTGTCCACAGCCCAAGATTTGCACTCCTTGCACCATTGAAACCATCATTTGGAATTGGCATGAGTGATCAAAGATTTGACTATAGCAGCCTGGCCTTGTATATTGACCCTGTGGAGCTCCTGACGGACAGTTCTGGTGGAAATAGAAAAGTTGAGGTGCGCATTTAATTCTGCCGTGATTTAGTGATTTTATGTTTTTTGGATACAATCCGGGTTAGCACCCGAACATCCCTTTCAGACATCTTCCTCTTGCGTCCACAGTTAATCCTGTTGGATGTGTTTCGTCCTATTTGGTATGCTGACATTACCCTGGATACCATAGCTCTTGATACATCATAAAGACTTGCTGTCTTGGTCGCAGATGCGCCAGCAAGACGTGCACCAACAATTTGTCTTCTTTTGGACTCTGGTATGTCACCCATAATGTTGTGTGCATTACAATATTTTGAGCAAAAGTGTGCTCTTACCCTGTTAATTGAACCTTCACACTCTGCTCTTACTGGTGCAATGTGCAATTAATGAAGATTGGCCATCGGGCTGGTCCAATTTAGCCATGAAACCTCCCACACTAAAATGACAGGTGTTTCAGTTTTATTGTCTAACTCCTGTAGACTAGGACCAATTTCAGTTGTGCTTCAATGAATCTATGTAGTATGTTTTTGGATTGTGGGAGGAAACTGGAGTGAACGGAGGAAACCCACACAGGTGCATGGAGAACATACAAACTCCATGCAAATAAAGTCCAGGGGGGAATTGAACCCAGAAACCAAGGCAGCAGTGCTAACTACCGAGCCACCAAACTGCCCAAGTGTGCTAAATAGCTAAATATCTTACAATCTTTACACAGTTTATAACTTTTGGAAGCACATATTGATTATATAGTAACAATAATGCATTTGAGAAATTTTCAATTATTTCTGTTACTGTTCTTTTAAGTCTATTTTTTTTTTCACTCTGTCCATTATCTTTCTCTTGCTCTGCCTCCTACCTTTTTAGCCCTTTTAAGTTTTCCTCAGTTTATCTTCCTACCACATACAAGAGTAGACAAATCCATGATCCCTATAAAATTCAGTCACTTCTCTTACAAAATTCACAAGCATAATTATCCCACATAGAGATAGTTAATTTTCACCCAACTACCTGATATAATTTATAACATTTTAAGAGCTATAGGCATTTTTGTATTCAATAGTATATATAGATTATTCCCTAGAATGGTAGGGTGCATGTTAGTATCGTCTGACTTCACCAGCCAGGGACTGCACAGTGTGTTTTAAAAGTTGTGAGTTGCTGGTGGGAAAAGCCCTAGCTATCTTGAAAAGCTCTCTTTGAGCAGTAAATGGGGGTTGTGGGGATAGGCTACTGGAAGCAGTATTAAATAAAAAAGAAGCTTTAAAATTATCATGGGGTTGTTGAACTGGCCACACTGGGGGGGGGGGGGGGGGGGGGGGGGGAAATGTGTACTGGAAAGCTGAGGGTTGTATTTAAGGAAAACTGAGGGATATTTGTGCTGGGAAATGGGATATGTTTACTTAGAAAACTGGGTGGTGTGTGAAAACTAGGGGGTGTACTAGGCAAAGGGTATCTAAGCTGCATACTGCGTGATCATCAAACAAATGGTAAACTTCCCAGGAAATCCAGGCAACACCTCTAATCCACTGCCAGTCAGTCGGATTTCTCCAAACGTCCTGGGATATTTTCCATATATTTGATGAGCTGCAGTAATGGTATGGCCATAGGTGTCCTTGAGCAACATCCTAGTAAGTGGAGCTTTTCATGTCTGTTGTGGGGTTCTGAGGCAGTTCTGTGTCTCGGGGGGCGATGGCTAAGGAGAACTACCGCTGGTGTTAAGGAATGCCTTTTCATTGTTTCTGAAGGCTGTCTACATTTTTGTGGAGTACTGTGCTATCAGTGGAAGTTTGGAGCTCAGCAGTATTTACTGTCGTGTCTGGGGATTTTGCCCTGATTAAAGACACAGGAAGCAATTTCTCATAAGGCGTTATAACTTTATTGATGCACTTTCTATAAATGAAACGCATGGGTCTGAGTCATATAGCCCATGCTTAGCAGTTCTAATTAAGTGTGCAGTACAGCTCTGCCCTGTGTATTAGGGCTCACACATTATATACAGTGTGCATTTTTGCCTTGTGTGTTCTTTAGTGAGCAAGCTCTACTTTTGTATAGATATTTTTCTTTAAAGGGAGATATTTACTAAGCTCATTTGCCATTTTTTTTACTTTTTCTCCCATTTTCTTCATTTTCCAAAATTTATCAAGCCCTTTAATACATTTTTTTTCACTTATACAAGTAGTGGCCTGGTTGAGGGTGGTAAACACCCATTATTCCCTTTGGACATGGGGCATTTTTCCTAAGTCCCTTGGTGTAAAAATTGGTGATATTGATATTAAAGGACTCCATTGAAAGTCATGTAAATTTTAGAGGTATTAACACATCAATATTTATTAATATCGATAAATTATTTTTCGTCTTTTCATATTCAATATGCTAATCTATCATCTGTATTTGATATTTGTGGGATATACAGAGAGAAATGGACACCCCTCCAAAAAATTAAACATATGCTATATTTATAACTTGGTAATATTCTGTAAGATTGTCGTACTGTGTATAATGAAACAGCAAAAATGGAGAACAATAAACATACCTGTTGCTGGTATATCTTTATTAAGTGCATCACCAGCACAAGAGCAAAAGGACCAATTAAGTGTTTCTGGTTGGACACTAATTGTCAGACACAAGATCTATGTATCAGGAGTGGTTCTGGCCATATTGACACCTTGGGCGAAACCCCCCTTGACCTCCCCCCCCTCCGCGCCCCTCACTCACCTCCTCCAGTGTCCCAGCGATGCACATCCTCTAATGAGGTAAGTTGAATGCGACAACACTCCTTAGATGCTTCAGGTCTTGCCTGCAGCTGCTGAATACAGCCGACAAGACCCGAAGCAGCCAAGGAGCGCCATCGCATTCAACTTACGTCATTAGAGGAGGTGCGTCACTTGAACGCTTTAGGAGGTGAGTTTAGCGATGTGCAATGTGGGCGACCGTGCCCCTCAAATAGATTGTGCCCTGGGCAGTCGCCCACATCTCCCATCAGTAGAACTGGCCCTGCCATGTATGCAGGAAAGTTCCAATCTCCATGCTGACTGCTGTGTATTTAATTTTGCAGATGGATGTGTGGAATAAAGTTTTATTAAACACCTCAAATGCACCCATGTTAACTCATTAGGTGTGCAACATACTGTTGATCACTTCTTATTAAGGTTCTCCATGCACTTGGTATCCTTATCAAGAGACATCTTAGTTTGCTTCTTTCTTTTCTGATTGCTACTTTTTTGTCTCCAGTGCTAATAGGACTTTTTCTTTCCCACTTAAGGCAGGAGTGCCTCAAAGCTTAGTCCCACCCACCCCCACACTATTTTTTTGGGCAACATTATCTGCTTTTTTAGTCTTCAGTATCACTTGTATGCTCTAGTCTAACTGACTTCTGCCAATCTCCTCTTGGATGACCCAGAGCTATCCAACAATTAAATCTTCCTAAAACAGAATTTATTATTTTTCCACTCAAACTTGGCCCTAGTCCCACCTAGTTGATGATATGATCATTAATCTTACATTGTCTCAGTGCAATTTTTAAACTTCTCACTCCTTCTCAAGGCACATTGCTGCTGCTGTGAAAAACTGTAGATCTTTTCTCTGTAACATTGCTAACACTCTCATGCATGCCCTCATCTTTTCCTGCTTAGACTATTGCAATGCCTTTGTATCTGGCCTTCCAGTATCTCACCTTTTTCCAACCTGTTCATTTCAAATGGCAGAATTCTCTCTATCCCCAGAAGAGGGAGAGAATTCTACCAACATTCTCCTCTTAAACCCTTCTATTACCCTCTACCTCTGCAAAGAAGCACTTGCTTGTTTTTTTTTTTCTTTCATTCATCTTACCCATAAGTAGCTATTTATGCTTATTATAGCCACTTATAAGCTAATGACCTGGCACTTTGTGTTACTGCATTTATTACATCATTATATTTTGTGTATGTAAGTCTCCTCCCATCTAGATTATAAACTCTATGTGGCAGTGAACTTTTGTTTCAATCACGGCTTATCACTTTGGGTGACATTTATAAAGCCCATTTCGACCTTTTTGATTCACTTATCTGTGCTTTTCTACCTAGTTTTTCATTTTGCTGAACTTTTCCATTGCCCTGATTTATAAAGGACCGCAGCAGTGTTTGTTTTTCAGTGAGGCTTCACTTCCATTTCAGATCGATATATTTTTTCGACTGTGGCTAAGTGGCATGTTCAACTCCATAGGGAATAATGGGTTTTTGCAAGCCTAAAGCAGGAGAACACTTTAGATAAAAAAAAAAAAATAGACTCAACAGCTTTATAAATTGGCAAAAATTGCAATATTGATACAATATCGCTATTTCAGTAGCATGAACAGGTTGAAGAACTTTTTGAGTTTTATAAATATCCCCCTAGAGTGAGGTATCTTTTGATATTATGCTAGTAATGTACTTCTCTTGTCTACATTAAAGGGGAACTAAAGCCAAAAATTATTTCAGATAGAAGCCTTATGGTCCTTAGAACCTTATGCAAAAAAACTGCAGAACATACTCCAAACGTACAGTAGCCCTATGAGACGAAGAATAAATGCCTATGAAGTTGTCAGCTGGGCAGCTCCATGTTTGGCTGTACTGTAGACACTGCACGTGCTCTGTGTGCTTTGTTTCCTGTAGGTGTGCCCTAATTAGGGACTAACACAAAATAACCTGACTATAAACTCATTGTAAAGCTATCAATGAAATCTGACATTGAAGTTTGGCATTAAAGGGATAGAATTACCTAAATATCCCTTTTAGTTGCATGGTACTCAGTTCAATTGCATACCACCACTACCTTTAAAAGGGGGCAACTTATGAAATACACCTTATCCTTGGCTGAATAGCTTCCAGTACAATTTTGCACTCTTTTTTTTGAAGCGTAATACTGGTTTACACATGTTAACTGAGATAAGAAAGTATCATAAACTGCAGATCAAGTTCAGACTACTAGATCTAAATAACTATTTATTTTAACCACTTTGAAAGAAAATTCCTAAGAAATAAGCTAACCATATCATCCCTTTAACTAGGTGCGGCTCAGTAATGATGTGATCTGCACATTAAAAAGGCTTATTCATGAAAGTGTGAATTCCCAGGTGTAGCAAATTCATATGTTACTAGGCTTGTTGAATTTGGAGCAATACACCTGAATTTGCTACTTTGACACAACCCAACATTTTGTAAATAGTCAAAAGTCGCATGCATACGCAAAGTAAAATGGAAGCAAGTTTGTAACTGTCATAAAATGTCAAATTGGATGCGAATTCTTCACATCATTGTTTGCTGAATATGCAAAGTTGTGGAAGTGGTGAATAGACACAAATTCATACATTTACATTATTGTTCACACTTTGATGATTAACTACCAAAGTGCGGAGATGGAGCTGCAGATAACCATGTTTTATGAATATAAATAAATTATAATTATCCATACAACCTGTATGTTTAATAGATTTTCCACTGATAAAAGGATGAACTGGTAAAACCATGCCTTTAAAACAATGCATAAAATACACATAATGCAGGGCTGATGGGACATTAGCTCTTTGTATAACTGGACTGAAAACCTTTTCAGTCTATAGTTCAGTCTCAGAGCACATTAGTAACAAGCCTGCAGTGTGGAGGAGGGGTATGGTTAATTTCTGATAAATACATCAAATTAAATTACAATTATCTTACACACAATCCAAATTCCACAATGCAGTGATCTGGGCTATAAGTTAGATCTATTTACCATTTGTAACAATATTTGTATGTCAAACTAATTTTCCCCAGTCCCTTAGAAGTACAGACTGAGCATTTGCAGCATCACTGATTAAGGAAAGAAGTGTATATAGATAATAAGGATGTCTGTCTCCAGTATCAACTTTACAGACATCAGTATTAACTTGTTGTTGGGCTGTAGCACTTATGAGCTGTTGTAATAAGCCCTATGCATAAGGCACATTATTGTTAGCCTAAGTTTTTCTGAGGCTTTAGCTCCCCTTTAAAGATTAAATCCCCTCCCCCCACTCAGTTTGATATATAAGCATTAAATGTAGGAGGGGGCAAAGAAAGAGAACCTCATCCCATAGGTTTGCTGTGGACTAACCGCTTATCTTAAAGGCTAATAAGGACCTTCTTATACAATTAGAAGAGTATACTTAAGTACTTTATAGTATTACATAATCATAGTAAAATAAAAGCACTAACAAGTGCTAAACTGGATTCTCCAGATTATGGTTCAAGTACCCAGTCAGTGTTTGTTTAAATATAAGTCCCCTCTCCCCCACTCAGTTTGATATACAAGCAGTAGGTGCAAGTAGGGGAAAAAAACTCAGTCCCAACAAGCCTATGCAATAACCGCTTATTTTAAAGACTAATAAAGACCATATACTATGAGTAAGTTATACCCTGAACTCCCCTCCCCCTCCACCCAACCCTTCCCTATAGGTACTGACCAGCTTGCCTGGGGTTCCCTCTCATCAACCTGTATGGGAGAGAAAATAAGCACTTAAAAGTGCTAAAAGTGAAGCATTAAAAAAAATGCTACTAAAGTGCATATAAACTGGTGATTGCAGGGTTGGGTAGCACTCAAAACTGCTATGCATGGGGTGAATGAGAATTATCACTCAAAAGTGTTATGCATGTAGGAAAGTGAAAAAAACACGTGAAAGTGCTATTAAGTATACAGCCCAATAGAGGTGGAAGGGTCTCACCCCTGTCTGTCAAAGTGCCAGCATGTTTTGCTCCTAAGAGCTTTTTCAAGGTTTATGTAGGAGCTGCTTCCAAAAATGTAATGAATATGAGCATTTAAGGAAGCCAGTATTTGAAGCCAAACTTCGAATCATGTGATCATGGCTAAACCAATCACAAGTGTCAGATTTCCAGTGAAGAGAAGTGCTTGCTGTATGACACATAGTGACAGGGGAAAGTCTCCCAATAACTCACATAATCACTGTCCTTAAGGATCCCTGTGTCAGTTTACTGAATATGTGTTATACAGTGCACAGTTAAAGGGGAAGTTAACCCTTGCTTTAGATTGTAAAAATGCTTATTTACCACAATGATTGCAAGGCTGAGTATTAATTATATGTGTTATCTTGTATATAGAATAGAGACAATTGTATGTCTACCTTATGCTCTCACAGATCTCTTTCTACTCCCTTTTATGCTTAATTATGGATAAAGACGTCTATGTTTAAAAACAGTGATTAGATAACAACTGCAAATTGGTATCATCTGTACATGCTACTTTCACACTGTGCAGTGATTACATTCTGAAGTCTTATTTATAGTACTACATCCAGATGTCTCTGTGGGAAAGTAGTGCTGGACTTTCATTACCAGTTTTAGTTTCACACAAATGTGTTTATAAGTAAGCTGAAATGATTTTCAGTATATGACAAATAGTTTAAGGCAGTGATGCCCAACCTTTTTCGGACTGGGGGGCCATATAAATTTGTGACATGTGTGTCATGGGTTGCTTCAAAGTAGCGACTTGTAAAGTCGTCACCGTGACAAATTTTAAAGTGACAACTGCAACAATATTCCATAGTAAAGTTGCGGCTGTGACAATATTCTCATTATAACGACGCGGCTGCTACAGTAACAGTCTATTGCGGCTGTCTTTAGCCAGGAAATTCAAACTTCAATACGTACCAATTCGGACTTCGGAATTTGGGCCGCCGGACAGATAGCACAGCGTCGCGGGCCGTAGGTAGGGCATCACTGGTTTATGGAATGTTATGCAGTGCATGTTTTCTATCGTTCAAGTATAAATGTGATGTTGGCATGAAAGCTGTGAAATGTACCTTATGGAAAAAGATATCACATTTTTGCTTCCTTTGGCATCAGATCTTTATTTTATTGGGAAGAATTCATGAACAGACCAGGTACCATCCATTCTTTAAAAGCGATTTTGAATGAATATGGGTGAAATATCTTATTGGGTACAGAGCATGATTAACACATGGAATCAGCTGGGCCCCCCCCCCCATATACCGCTGCTGTATAGTGCCAGTAAGAAAGGTGCACACACACCTACCCTACTCTTTTCCTAGCTCCCACAAGGCAGCAGGCAGGCACCGTCAGCATCTCCTACTTGCTGAGTGGTGATGTCATTTACATGGGTCCTGCGTAGAGTTGGCCGAATTTCTGAAAAATTCGATTCGGCTGATTCGCCGAATTTTTTTGAAA